>CACVBS010000057.1:238517-256819 GCA_902728275.1 Cyclocybe aegerita | reverse complement strand
TTGGTAGTTCCACCAGAAGGGGGACCAGCTGGGTCGACTGGGGGGTTGTTGGTTTTGGCGTTGGCATTGGTGCTGGCGTTGGTGTTGGTATTGTGAGACATGTTCGCAGAGAGGGATCGACAAGTCAGTTAGCAAGGGAATGCTGGAGAAAAGGGAGAGAAACACACCTGCTTTTAAACCTTTTCACCATTCTTCGCAACGCCCTTGAGCAGAATTTGGACAAACACGAATACGCCACTGGGACCAGGAAGGGCGCATTTTTGATGCTTGGGTCACTATGATCAGGTACTCAGACACGACGTAGGTGATATAAATGGTGAGTTTTCATGAATACGCCTGCGTAGATGTTCAAACTACACGAAAAGCGCTAAATTGAGGGGGTGAACAAGAGGAACCAAGGGATGCTAACCGTTCACTTACCAGCCTCAAATCCCCTTTCCGTGACATTTATTGTGTATTTCCCATCAATACGACGCGTTGTAAACCATCAAAAAAAGCCCTAGAGGAAAGGGCACGTCTACAGGGCAAGGACACGTCTGAGTGTCCTGATCAGAACGCGTCATCTAATGAGCGCGTCTGCCAAGCACAAAAGCGCGGTGATCGTGATGATGATGTAGAGCGTGGTCTTGTATGGCCGCGGAGTTGAATTTTCGGTCTGGAATGCATTTGGGAACGGATTTGGAGTTGAGAGGGGGGTAGGGAGGGTCCTTCCAAGCGAAGGTTTGAGACGAGGTCGCTTTGACAGGTCGGACCTTGAATCTGAAAGATTTTGATGTGCCTGGCTGTCGGCACCTCGGCTTATGAACTTAGAACACGCATCTGGAATTGAAAGCGTTCTAAATCGTTAAGGAAAGTCATCCACTATCTTAGACGTATTATCGTTATGTATCAGTTCTATGTATATGCTACAATTTTACACCTAGACGCTCTCCGCGGCTTTCAGGATTTAGAACTTACTAACGCTGGTTGTAGGTGCCAAGATAAATAGTCTTTGTTTGCACTTTACGTTTGTGATCAACAAAGCGTCGCGTCGCGTCTTCTCTGCTACCACACGCGTCTTCGTTGACCAGCACACTGCAAAACGCGCTTTCCAACACACAAGCTCGTATCTCAGCACAAAGTTGCTCAAGCACTAGTACTCACCACCAGGACACCTTCAATCTAAATGATCATCCCAATCACCCTCGCCACATCGTCCTCCTCCAACCCTAAATTACCCTCGGGATTGGTGAAGGTCTCACACGATGAAGTCGTGCTCGTCGAGCTCCAAGGCGCGTTGGACGTGGAAGGAGGCCATCCAAGCCAACGCAACGGCAAGCTTGTAGGGAAATTGACGATCGATGAGGCTGCGGTGAGTCCTCATCTAGATCGTCTCTCCTCCGTCTCTCCTCCATCCGGGCACCTTTGTCGGAGGAGGGAAGTTATTGTTAAACACAATGCTGATTACCTTTTTCTTTCCTGTCTTCTTTCGCTGTACTGGCATCCACACCGACTAAACTTCCTGTCTGGACTCTCCATGGCCTACCTTTCGGTCCATCCAAACCCTCCGAACCCTCCCAAACTACGCGTCCGCGTGTAACCGGCCCCATTCTTCAACTTCCGCGCCTACTTTGGGTTGGCGAAACTGCGCATCCAGAGCAGGCCTACGCTCTTGATCGGGCACCATCTCCTCGAGGGCAAGGTCGCCGCGCTTCCCAAGCCGTTGGCCGTCCTGTTGCGTAACCCTTCCTCTTCATCATCTTCCTCCAGCACAAGCACAAGCGGAAGCAAAACTAGGACAAACCAAATGGAGGATTCATTAGAAGGCGATCTACAGGAACACCCTCGCGAAGGAGAAGAAGACTCCGGCTCAGACGATGACGCGATGGACGTCGATTCTACCGGTATCGCCGTGCCTTCACGGGGAAAGGCCAAAAAGCCAAAAGAGAGGCTCGGAGGCGTCCAGCAGGATCTGGAATCACAACCAGACCACCTCTCACTCGAGCCTAGCGCGGGCTGGACGATCACCGCCATCGTCAAGCGGAAGATCATCTTCTCGAAGAGGCCCATGCCTGTCACGAACAAGAAATAGGTTACTCGGTATGGAATCAATGATCGGGATCGTGAAGGGTTGGGAATGAAGTGATTCTGCCTTGTGCATATCGCGAGTTGCAACCCGTTAAGCTTTGTGGGTTCTGTGATCTGAGGGCCGTTGGAGGGTTTCTCTGGTGTTGAGGTTGGGAGGTTACGGTGCAGGTTAAGTTAGTTAGGACGACACTCGACGCGCCTAGCTGCCCTTCAAGTCTACGCGTCCAGCTTTAATCTACAGACGAAAAGCAAGCAACCGGCATTCGACGTTCGATGATCACCGCCAGCGTTAACCGTCAACGCAACAATTACGACTACCCAAGCCTTCAGGCCTTCGAATTCGTGAAATCTTCGTCACATACGCGCATATCAACGTCGTGCTTACGGCTCACTTTACGGTATAACATCTGAAATCTTGACTTTTAGGGATTCAAAGTTCTCTCGGAGGGAATACGTTCGAATCGTGAATTGAGAGGTGTAGGCGTGAGTAATTGTGGCGTTGACATTGGACACCGGCCCTGCAGGTCAGAAAGGAAGCTCTTCTTATCATATCGTGCCGTCAGGAGATGCTGGACGCTCGATTGCTCGGAAGGTCATCTCACAATCAGGAGTCAAGACAGTGGAAGACGAGATGAAAAGAAGGGGAGATAAATAAATTTGCAACGAGTTACATGATTCAGACGGTCCAGAAACCGGTGGGAGGATACAAGTACAGAAAATGATCACAGTAGTACACCTATGCACAAGAACGAGGACGACGAGAGGAGGAAAGAGATCAGAGAAAGAGACTGGCGATAGACGAAAGAAGACACAGATAGCCCAAGAGTGAACGACGCGTATTGTAAGCTTGCGGATGATTGGTCGAGAAGGCGACTAGCATAGTACCACCGCCACTTTCTGAACTATGTGCGGTGAAGAGATTAGCCTAACACGGTCAAGAAGGAAAGCAAAAAGGACTCACGTAGAGTATTTTTGACACACCGGAGGAATAGCGGGATGATGAAGATGGCTAATGATGATGAGGACGAAGATGCGATGTAAAGGAGTGTATGTTGGGTGGTAAGTGGGTACGATTAGAGCTAGATTCGAGGGGGTCCATCACCATCAGCCGCCGGCGTATTCTGAGGTGTTCAGGGAGGAGTTGCTTGGGAGTGTGAGCGGTGTTTGAGTGGATGGCTGGTGGAGGAATGAAGGGCCAAGAACCTCGGAGAATAGGATACAAGTTGGGCTCGAAGAGCATGCAGGGACACACCCCGCCTGGAGGGAAATGAAGCTGCGGCCCACGGCTGAGGTAAGGTAGGTGGGGATTAACTATTCACGAGGCGGTTGCGGGTATAATGCAGTGAATTGCGAGAAGTGGGAAAACGAGTATCGACAGAGAGAGAAACCAAGATCGAGAGAGAGAGACGAGACGATTAGGGGGTCAATTGAACCCATCGAAATGGCCTTTGAGGATCCTCTCCCCCATCGGCGACGGCGCCCGACGAGGTCTTGTCTCTGCCGTGCTGATAGTCGCCGATCGGCGGGGCTTATTCGTGAACGGCGCAGTCCTGGGAGTGGGGCTAACAGCAGTGTTTGGGGGTGGGCTCGGGGGCGATGTAGAGACCGCGGTAGTATCAAACTGGGGCTGGGTAAGCAAGGTACTCGTGGTCAGCACACCTTCATTGCGTAACAGGAGGAGACGGTACTCACCTTTGCGACACTGAGCGAGAGTCGCCTGAGGAGGCTTGTGCCGCGCTCGTTGTGCGCATCCGCTGGAAAGGTGGTGGTAGGTCCGCCCTGCGAGAAGCGGTTGGCGACATTCACGCTCGCGCGTCGGGCGTGCGCCGCCACTGGGATTTCCTTGTCTGTTTCCTCCTCTGGGAGAGGGAAAGAAAAGAGGGCTATCGGGTCAGACGATCGTGTGCTGCGTAGAGAAGAGCGTTGTACCTTCGAAAACGGGGGCAGGCCCAAACTTGCGTTTGAATGGGAAAGTAGCTGCGGTGCCGGGGGTCTTTGTAGGTGATTGCGCCAGGAAGTAGGAGAGGATCGGTGAGGTAGACGGGGAGGGAATAGAGATTCTGCCGACAGATCCTGAGGCTGGTGTTGGGAGCTCTGAACCTGAGCTGGCGTCGGAGGCAGAGGAGGCAGAGGAGACGGACATGGAGCGCGCTCTACCACGCGCCGCAGTAGGGATGGTAATGGGAGCAGAATGCTTCACATCTTTCGGGGTGTGCACGTCGTTGGAGTTCATTGTGGTGTGCAGTATTTCAGATATTGTGTTTCGTTGGTGGGCGGGAGGAATGAGAGGCAGGAGGGACCTAGCAATTCATTGGCCGACTTTATATGCTGTGGAGTTAGTCCCATCTAAATCAGGTGCACGTGACCACATTTCACCCCTTCTCCTGCCCTTATTGCGTAGTTACTACTCAACCATTGATGATAGGCGTTATCCCTCGAAGACTACTTCCGTATCTTCGACGCCACCTCGCTGCACCCCCGTTCACCATTTTCTCCACAATTTGGAGCCAACACATTCATCCTCTCCGACGGCAACCAACCCGCTAATTCAGGAGCCGGTGCGCACTGACCACTCTCCGTTTTCGCAGTTCTTCTGACCCAATTCGCTTTTAGCATCGAGCTCCTAGTCATTGAAAACAGCGTGGTGGGATGATGTAGGATGGGTAAGATATAACTGGGTGCATCGAGATCTGGTCGCGACCCTGAACAGGCTACCCCGCGCCACATGACCACCGACTTCGTAATCAGTTTATACCCCGCAATCAGGGTCCAGCTCAATCTAGCAACTCCATTCTCTCCCGCTCGAGTCCATTCCAGCCTCCCTTCACCCGACTACCAACCTTGATTTCGCCTGCGAGCTCGTTGCTGTTCGCACAACCTTCGCTAGCCACCTTCTCGTGGGTACAACCTACGCTTCGCGAAGGTACTTTTTTGTCCACAGATGTAGTTACAGAGACATGCCCTTGTCGTCTGCCCCTGTGTCCCACTCGATTCGATTTGGAGCACGCTGTATTCCACTCCCAGCGTGTCCTCTCAAATGCCGATCGTGTCTCAAACACCAGTATACACCTTCGGCGTTTCCCGATCGTCTCACAGCGATCACTCTTCACTCTCATCGTTGGGTCATAAGGGAGGACGCGTAATGGAAAAATTGCCGTTTCTGGGAATTACACAGATTAGACTAACCCCATCACTGGAGGATGACAGAGACCAGTCCAGAAGGCGAGTGACAGCGCTCGCATCCAGTCGGATTGTTCCTTGTGAGCGAATCAACATCCACGGAATGACATTGGCATCTTCTCATCGCCTTTTGTCTTCCATACATTTCGACGCCTCTGCCGAGTGCGGCATGAACGTCAGACGAGCACAGGGGTGATGCAAAAACATCATATACAACGCGGAAAACGGTTCCGTGACCCTCGAGCGCTGCGTATTAGCAACCACAGATGACTCTGCTCGCCGTTAAACCGGGAGGTTGGGGTCATGTCCTACATCTGTAAGGCATCTTCAAAACTTAATCACAACCACCTTGCAAAGTCACAATTCACTCCGGTATTCCAACCCCTCTCTCACTGACCTGAACCTAAAAGGCAGACGAAGCTCTACACCCTTGCCCTGTGACGCGTTGATCTCCTGACGAAGCCGTCCCTGCGAACACGAGCACTTGCCTTTCCCTACAAAAACACCTGCGTTTGTACTAGCCTTCACCATTGATCAAAAACAGCATTATCTTCTCTCCAAGAATACCTAAAGCTAATACCACGAATGCAATCGATCTACCTCCATGAAGCAGCGATGGCCCGGCACGCAGGGACACATCTAAGCCTCGAGGCGGGGGCGTATCGATAAGCGAGCCATTCATAGCGTAGGTTAGAGCTGTATTTACTTGACTCTATGTCGAGCTATCGGTCGATCAGCGGAGGAAGGCGTTAGGTCGCTTTTCGCCAGGCTACGGGGCCGGAGAGAGTTTGGGCGAGGGTTTCGAGTGAAAGAGTTTGGTATGGGCGCGCGAGTTATTTTCGGCGCTTGATGCAAATTACGACCGTGGCGCAGTTATGAATCTGAAAGCACACGGTGACGTTGGCGCTTCGATCATACACGTGTTGGGTGGGTTATCTTCAGAGTCGTGGTAGTTGCTAGAACTTTCGGTCTTTCGAGCATCAGGTTTAGCTGAGGGAGAGAGGAAGCTGGAATATACTGGCTCCAACTGCTCACAACAGATTATGATCACGCCAGAATTTAAAGAATGGAAGAGTTACAAACCCTCCAGTCGAGAAGTTGACCAACCAGTTTACCAAGCCAAACAGACTGACCGCGGTTTCGTCATTAATATCACACACCCTCCTTCTCGTACGCTCTTCTTCTCCCGCTCCGCAGATGCCCAACCCAACCACCGTCGGCTACGCCTTAGCGACATATCCCCAGGAACGAGCAGCCGCCTGTCATTCCAAGTATCAACGCTGGCGCTGCCCCGCGGTGTGCCGTGCATGCATGCAAAATTAGCTACACAAATTTAAGCTCGTCCTGGACCTCCGCTGCTCAGCTCTCGCCGACGGCAAGTAGCTGCCTCAGTGCTCCGCTTCGTCCGCCGCACTCTCTGGAATTGCGACATCTTTTCAGCAGATCCTAGTTCCATGTTTTCCGTCCACTAGTATTCCGAGCTTCCGAGAGCGCGGGCGGAGCACCGCCAAAGTTCCATCGTTTCATCATTTCAGCGGCACTCTAACTGGCTCTCGTATCCCGTCGTGCAGGCTCGACAATCCCGTTACAGGGAAGGCAGATACCTCCACTGATATGTTCCCATTCATTCATTCATTCATTCACTATTTCCACCAAACCTTCGCGGATATCAAGCAACGTAAATGCCTGAAACACGCCACCCGACAGGTGATGCCCAGTCGATTCCGGATTTAAAGGTTTGCTAAGCGTGTTCCCGATTTGGATATGGTGGCGCGTCGGAGTAACAAGCGAACGTGATCTCGTCGGATTATCACGTGGAAGTGTCGACGGGCCCTCTCAAGTTACTTTCACGTCCGCGGATGCTATGCAACGTTATGTCGGAGTATCGGTGGATCAGCGGAGGGGCATTGGCTCGCTTTTCGCCGAGTTGTGGGGGCAGAGAATGTTTGTTAGGCGGAAGTTTGATTCGGAGGTTCAAGGGATGAGCGCGAGTTATTTTCAGCGCTTGATGCAAATTGAAATTACGACCGTGGCACATCGTAACCAATGAAAGCGCTTCGATCCTGCACGTGTCCGGTGGGTTATCTTCGGCGTCGTCTTAGTTGCTAGAACATTCGGCTTTGCGAATTCGAACGATGCAGTCGTCGGGTTTAGCTCAGGGGAAATTCCGGAGCTTTTCTCACAGTTGGCTAGGTTCATGCCAGGAGTTAAAGGATGGATGGATTACAAACCCTTACCAGTCACTTCTAGGACAACCAACCCACTTTACAAAGCCGAATCCAGTGACGGCAATTTTGTCATTAATCTCGTACGCCCTCCTTCCCCCGCGCCGCAGATATATATAGTACTATCTCATCTACCATCCTCCGTCGGCTACGTCTCGGCGGCATATCCGCAGGAACGAGCAGCCGTCTTTAATTCTAAGTACTAACGGTGCCCCACACCGCGGGGCGCTGTGCATACAAAATTGAATTTACCGTCCTGGACCTCCGCTGCTCAGCGCTCCCCGACGGCATTTCGTTTGCACTGTGCTCCGCTTCGTCGGGTGCACTCTCCTAAACTGCGACATCCCTTCAGCAGATCCCTTGTTCCATGTTTTCTGTGTGCCAGTTTGAATATCCCGAGCTTCCGAATGCAAGGTCGGAACACCGCCAAAATTCCAGCGTGTCATCGGCACTTTAATATTGACTCTCTGTCATCCGTCGTGCAGGCTCGACAATCCCGTTGCAGGGAAGGTGACCAGAGCCAATTTATTCTGTTTTCTGGTTCAATATTTCCACCATACCTTCGCGGATCTCAAGCAACGTAAGCGCTTGAAACACGCCGCCCGACAGCTGATGCCCAGACACTCTGGAGATGTGCCTTCTCAATTAGGATATGGTGGCGCGTCAGGTTGGCAAGCGGACGTGGTCTCGTCAAGTGTCCCTCCTAGGAGTCCCGAGGTTCGAAGCTTTTCAAGTTCTTACTCGATGACCCACCACGCCCCCGTGCGCTATTGTGGTTCACTTCCTGGCAATGGATGCAGACCAGATGACGCAGGAGCTCCAGGAATAATTCTGGCGGGCTGCTCCGGTTAGCAGGAAAACAAATTCATTGACTTCATTAATCACCGACTTCATTAATGGAAGTATTCTATATTCAGCGCTGTATGTCCCATCCTCCTATCCCAACCCCTAAGTCTTATCAATTCTAACCTCAAATAAACTGACATCACACGACCATCAGCGCCTAATACTCACATTACCTTCTTCCGAATTCGGTCCCGAAATAATAGGAGCCCCAGCTCCCATCCTCCTCCCGTGGATATGAGGAGTGCGGGGAGCGGCCCCGCACCACACACTAAAAGCATCAATTGTCAAAACACGGTCGTCATCATGATGAGCGAACGACGGCGATCGCGCAGCGGCAGCGCTGATTGGTTCCTTACTATCATTTGATGATATTTTGGCTTTACTCTATCGTAGACTCTAGCGGTTTAGAATGGTCAGTGCCGCTCATGTGACATTTTCCCTGGTATTCAATGGGATGGCATCTTTCCTTCGAACGCCCACCATCTCGGAGTCTCACACTCCTCTAGCTTCGAGTCGCCCTCATCACTCATCGGCGGCTGTCCCTTCGCGAGCACCGCAATGCTGTCGAGGACGTTGACTACATTCCGTTCCTCCGTCGCCCTCTAAATTAAATGCGTAGCTTCTGCACTGGCAGTTTTAGTCTCCCCCTGGTTTTCCACTCGTGAGCTTCTCCTTCCTCGCCGCTTCGTGCCATACCGCTTCCTGGATTATCACCTTCTGATTGGCTTGACGAGCCTGACCAGATAATCTCTTTCTTCTTGCTAGGTGCCTGTGTTATTTCGCCTCCAGAGAGCCTGAGTATTTATTTCGTGGACCTTTGATTATGTTTTCAAAGGCGCCGACTTGGACAAAGTCCGACCTTGCATACGACGATGCGGGTGTAAGGACAAGTGCTGGGTTGATGTCGTGATGGGCTGACTCTTTGAGACCTGCAATGCTGACATCGGGCAACCGCCGTGGCCGCACTCATGGCCTGGCATAGTAGTGTCAGGTCCTGGAGTTCACAGTCGTGTCACAATAGGCCTCGTAAGCCCGAGCCGGCGTAGTTAAATGTATGGACTTAAGGTTGACAGACTTGAATAAGTTGAATTTGAAGATTCGTGCGCGCTGTATGGCATTGTGGGTCCTCGGTGCGCCATTCCCAATAGGCTCTAAGGCTACCGCCAAGGTGTTATCGCTTGCGCAAGGCATACATGAGTGGACTGATAGATACGAAAAGGATCAGTTCTGATACATAATGAAAGGTTACAGACAGATTACATTACCCGTCTCGTTCTCGTTCTTGCCGACTGTGTCCACAAGGAATTTGAAGGACAAACAAACTTGCAGGGCAGCGAAATATCCAGAATACAGCCACCTCGCGTTTTCGCGATCACGCCGTTGGCAAGGAGCGAATGGGGTCGCATACCGAATCCAAATGGGTTTGCCAGCTCGATCGTGATCAGGAACGTACAGGAACGTAGAGTCGCCACAGTCTGAATCAGGAAAAATTTCCAAAGTGTGCCTCGATGGCTCATAGCGGTTCGAGTCCTTAGACTGGCCCTTACGGCGGCTGAGGAAATAACTAAACATCGTCCTAGCACCAATGAGAGGGGAGGTCGAGCGCTGCTGGGCCGGCGCCGCCCGGTGCAGGGTGATCAAAGAGGCTCGGTGAAAGCGCCGGTCCTCGACTCGGGCCATACATACAGTAACAGTAACATACTTATCGGAAACCCCAAAATCACGCAGAAATCCCCAGACCATGTTTCTCCCTGGAATTACATAGTAAGGACCCCTGTCAACAGAGAGGGCCACAAAATTAGCTCGAGGGTGTGTACTTGAACGACTCTCCCAGAGACGTGAATGTGATATTTAACCTTCAACTCCGAAAGCCTGAACTCAACGCGAACCGCCCGCCCAGCGCGATACGGATCGTCCACACCACAAGAGGAAATGATTCCCTTACATAACCGCCCTAGTGCGCTCTCTAAGTAAAGCCAAGATAGACCGTGACCTACGTCCAAACTGACAGGCCCCATCCAAGGAAAAGCCAAGTGCACGTCTAAACGGTAAACCTGCCTATGTATAAGTAGTAACCTTGGCCTGGTTGAATTCATCCAATTTGATCCTACAGACTCGTGGTAGGCTGGCGTCACCAGTAAGTACGCTCAAAACGGGTCGCAGTGCTCCCTGCGAAGCGCTCATTCCATACAGACTGCGAAGCACTCGCCGCCTCGACTCGGGGCCGCGCTAAGTAATTATTGATGAGGCGGCCGGGAGGTCGGGGCGCACAAACCTCTGGGAGTTGAAACGTTGACGTTAACTTCGTTAGGCTCCTCTGGCAGCTCGAGCGAACCTGAGGTCTCGGGAAAGAAAGAAAGAAAGACCTACTTTGACGAGTTGTTCCATGGCGCGTCGCAGGTCGGTGTACCGCGTCTCATTGTAGCTAGCTCTTGAGTCGAGGCTAGGTTTGCGCGATTCGACGCGCCGGGCGTTCGATCCAGGATATCTAACGAGGACTTCGTCCCATTCGCATACGGAGCGCCGCTCGGCCCTCTCCAGTTCAGTTTCTTCTCTTCCTCCCTTCCCGCGCTTCGCCGGCGCCTCTTTCGTTCTTCAGCTTCCGTCAGCTTCTCGCGCTCAGGCTCCCCTTCTTCTTCTTCTGATCATCGACTCATCCCCGGCCACTGCGCAGCCACGGTTTGACGCCGCCCTGGGCCTTCCTGGAGGCCGAATGAATGAATGAATGAATTCGAAAAGGGCTGACTCGGAACTTTGATTCTCAAGGACATGAGCAGGCGTGCATATGCATGATCGTGATCGTGTATGCTGTTAGGACTCGAGGAGAAGGAGGGGTACGTTCAAGCGCGTAGAAATAAGTATGGTGTACGTCACCTACAAACTTATGTTCGAAATTCCAACACATACATACTGACACAGATACCAGCTGCCTGCACCTGCGCCCCCTCGCAGTGCTCGCACGGTGCACGATGCCGTTATCCAGAGTCCAGACATTTCCGTGCCACAGTGCGCAGTTCTCCGAGCTCGCCAAAAACTCAAATGTCGAAGTCCCGAAGTCTCGTTAAAGGCAACGCTCCAACTTCCCTTGCCCTTCCCTTCCTTTCCCTTCCCTTGCCGTCTCACTCCCACCCACGGCACACCTAAGTATTCACCGAGTAAGCACTCAGTGGAGTACTAGTAGCGTAAATACACCGCGACACTGACAGTATCAAGCGCCTGACGCCTGACGCCTGACGCATGCGCAACATCCGGCGTCGACGTCAGCTGTCAAAACGACACGAAGAGCCATTGTTGTACGAAAGTCTAAGAAGCAGATTGTGAAAGGGGGGTGAGGCAGGTTCGCAGACTAGAAGTCTGATTCAGAGGAAGTCTGTTGTACTGTATTATTTAAAAATAAACGAGTACTGTTTGTTGAATGTTCCAGGAGACCGATGATCGTTGGTGGGAAGAATTCGAAGGGATGAGGCAAGGGGAAGGAAATTTAGGGGATGGGTAAAGGGATGGGTAAGGGGATGGGTAATCTTAAATTTGAACGTTGAAGGGCGGTGAAGTAGGATGAGAGGTTGAAGAGAGATGAGCGGTTACATTACATACAACAGAGATAGATGGTTACAACACGATTACAAGAGATGTGAATAGATTAGTTGTAACTACAAGAGAAGGGATGGATAGTAGTTACAACAGAAATTAATCGTTACATTACATGAACGTCTGACTCTGGACAAGTTGACTCATAGTTACAAGGACCTGGAAGAAGCACCTGGAGGGAAGGACTAGGAAACGATGGATGGATAAATGTACAGCTGAGATGGTAAAGCCGCCGGGGAAGAACCAAAGTTCCAGGCAAAAGGATGATGAGAATGGGACTGAGACAGAGTCGGAGGTGGGCAGAGGGTAAGGGAGCAGGGAGGGAGGGCAGGGAACAGGAGTGTGAAATTCCGAACACGAGCGCTGGCTAGTCGACTTCGGGAGGCGCCCGAACAATCGCCAATCACCTTGAGGCTTGGGAGGGTCGGAGAAAGCACTTAAGTAGCTCGGATTTAGGTCACGAACAGGTGTGTTTAGAGTCGGCCTTCGGAGAAAAGCGAGACGAACAAGGCAAGAAAGGGAATGCTGAGAAACATACGCGTTCTGCCGCATGTGTAGGGGTTTTTTTTGATCCAATGATCATATGTATGTACGCCGAGTTGCGAACAAGAGAAATGATAGCAAGGTGCCACTCACGTTCTCCTGCCAGTGTGTGCACGCCTGCCAGCAGTCGTAAATCCGCAGATCCCTACCCGTCAAAAGGTTAAGTCAGCGAAGGTGAAGATCACGGTGAAGGGCCCATCGCTGGCCATAGTGTTCAGTGTACCGGACGCATATAGGCAACGACATACACCGGTGGGACAATCATAAAGGCATCACCGGGTCGCCCATAGAGCCGTGGTTCTGCCATTTCCAGGTGTTCAGCCTGTTTTACGGCAAGGGCCTGACACGGCAGAATGATTGAATGCAGGTATCAGGATGGATCCGGATGGACGTGTTGTGCGATGGTGACTGGACAAGAGGCGAGACCTGAGAACCTGGAGAGAAGGCGTGCTGAAATAGAGTGCGTGATAAAGCGACGACGGCGGTGAGGGTAGACGCTCCTGAGAGGCAACGATGGAAACGCCGGGCCTGTGAGGAGGACAGGAGGCGCGGGGCGAGCGAGGATGGGGGAGGGCTTGGGGAAATAAGGAATCAGGACGGGTCAAGAGGCCAATCATGTGGCATCTCTCCGTCCCTGACAGTGATCGATCTCGGAGATCTGCCCCCGATCTGTCATGTGCACTTCCCCACCGATGGCTCCTCCTCCTCCTTCAAGAGTCGCATCCCAGGACAGAAGAGAAATAAGAACGAAGTGGGGGAAGGCGCGGGACCTCTACGCGCTTCTAATTGCAGTGCGGAAAGACGCGCAGGAGGGAGGGAGATCCACGTTGGGTATGTTCGGTGGACTGAGTGGGTAGTTTTGCCCCGCGTCGATCGCCTTATATGTGGGTGACCCGGCTACTCCTTCCTTCTGTTGAGCTCTGTTGCGTTTCCTCCCCACAACAGCCCATCGCCATGCGTCCACATGGACCGGCCATCTTCACGACAGACTCGCTCTCTCTGCGCTCCTTCCGCGTAGACAAGCACCCACCCCACCCTCCGTCCCTCAAAGCCTCCTCTCTCCGCTCAAAGGCGTCCGCGACAAACCCTTTTGCGGCCCTCCTGCGCGGCCGCACCACAACAGCTAAATATCAGGAGCCAACGCTCAAGGATCTCGAAGGAGAGGACGAGGAGTTTCTGCAGATGGGTGTCCTCCCAGAGTGCGTTTGTCTCTTCTACCTACATACGAGCTCATCGTCATACTCGTCCAGCCTGCCCAAAATGCCAGCACAAACCAAGATGCTCGCCACCGCCGGCCCCACACCCCCAGTAGCCGAGTGAGTCCCTTCCGTCCCCGTCCCTTCCCCACACCCCTCATCCTCTCCCCCCAGCCCACCGCGCACCAAACCACGCACAGGGCTCATCCGCATGTTCACCAAACTCAAGCCTCGCTCGTCTCCCTCCACCTCTCCCTCTCCTTCACGCGGCCGCGGCGCGCGCTCACCCGCCCGCCCGCCCCCGTCACCCAACGCCAACGCAGCCATGAAGGAGCAGCGCGAAGCCGCCCTGCGCGCTCGCGGCCTCCTCCCGCCCCTCCGCCCCAACAAGGACCTCTCCCAGCAGGAGGCAGAGCAAGACGCACACATCCCCGTCGTCGCCCTGCCGTCGCTACCGTATGGGCAGAGAGGGGAGTCGGCGTCTGAGTCTTCGCATGAAGGAGGGAATGTGAATGTGGTGGTGCAAGAGTCGGCGGCGGATATGATCAAGAGGGAGTGGGAGGCGCGCAACAAGTCGCTCGAGCGTGAGCGCATGAGCAAGTTCCGGTTTGGTGGGTCGGCGCCGTCGTCGCCTGCGCCTGACGCGGTGGGCTTCCCTATGTCCTCCGCACCATCTACGTCTCCATCCCCAGAGAATGCCCCACGTCCCCTCCCACCTCCGCCTTCCATACCCCTGCCTTCACCCCCCACATCCTCTCTACCCACCCCACCCCTCTCTCCCGTATTCCACACCGCCCCAACCTCACCCTTGTCCCCATCTCTCCGCCCTCTACCCCTCGCCCCGGCGCCACTCATGATCGACGCTGCATTGGCCGCTGGGACTCTACCACACTTCCAAGTGCATTCGGAAGCGCAAGCGCAAGCGCACCCGGAAGCACTGTCCGAGCCGAGAGACAGAGAGCCGGAACCGTATATGTTCCCGTTGCCGCCCTCGCCTTCGCCGTCGAGGCGCGACGAGGACGGTGGGGATGGGTTCTTCCCTAGTGTTAGGTTGGTGTCGAGTGAGGGGAGGGATAGTGTGGATGATGCTGGTGTGGATGCCGGTGCTGCTGTAAATGGGGACGCAGAGGCGTTTGGTGGTGGTGGAAAGGGAGAGGCGAGTGGTGGTGGAGACTCAGAGGCGAATGTGTTGAGCACGAGCGTGCCGGTGGTGGTGCCATCGGTGGTCCTACACTCGCCTCAAGATTCTCTAGTTCTGGCTCCAACTACGACTACGGCGGAGGCGAACGCGTCGGTCGTTGAGGTCCTACCAGAACCGCATTTCCCAACACAGACGGTGGAGGTGGTGCAAGAAATCGAGCTCCCACCACCACCCGAAGATGTGTCTGTTTCCGCCACCCCGAGCGGCGCGTGCACCCCGCGTCCTGAACACTTGCATGGGCTCTCTCCATCGCATACGCCAACGCAGGCGCAGACGCCTACACCAACGGACGCGACTGACGCGGTGCGCGAGGCGTGGGCGGCTGCGAGCGCGATACCGACGCCGACGACTGCTACGCCTACTACTGCTGGGGCTGGGGGGGTGTCGTCGCCTCCACCAGCGGGGATTTTGAAGGAGGGTGAGGACGTGGTGGTGGTCGACGGGGTGGTGGATGAGGATAAGGATAAGGTTGAAGTTGGGGTAAAAGAGAGCGAAGCCGAGAGAGAAGGTCAAGATAAGGACGCCCGCGACCCTGCTATCAACACGAGCACCATCGCAAGCACATCCGCCGCAGAAGCAGAAGACGTCATACCCCCATCCGCCTCCGAGCCCGCCCTCTCTTCCTCCGCATCCCTCTCCCAATCGATATCTGCGTCGGCCTCCCAGTTAACATCTCCGTCCGCCTCCGCCTCCGCAGCAGCCTTCCACGCCCGCACAGACTCGTTCGCCGCCCTCGAAGAGACCATCTCAGGTTCCTCCTTGGTCGCACCGTCCTTATCCTTCGACAGCAGCACCGATGCCTCCGCCTCCACTTCCGATAGCACCTCTTCGCTAGCTAGTGCGCCGTCCTCCTCTCTCCCTCCCTCCTCCCTCCGTTCTTCCTCACTTCCCTGTTCTACGAACACTGATGCGTCTTCTGCTGGGTCAACGACCGTGTCCGCCCCAACGCCCCATGTAAAACCGATAGGGATAGGGAAGTTGGGTGGGCTGGTGGTGAAGACGCACGAGGGCGGCGTCGTGCCTGTGATCGTGGAGAGCCCGGTGGTGGAGGGCTATCGGTTCGTGGTGCAGGAGGGGCTGGAGGCGGTCGTTGAGGTGGAGGAGGATGCACCGGGGGCTGTGGGTGTGGGTGTTGAGGAGAAAAAGATCGAGGAGAAGGTCGAGAAGGTGGAAAGGGCGGAAGGGTTGGCGTCAGTCGCTGAGGAAGAAGACGATGAGAAGAAAGAGGCCGAGGAGAAGGACAAGATAACGGACCCCCGACCCTCAACAGACACAGGCGCGTCCCTCTCCGTCTCCTCCGCCGGCACACACGCGCCGATGGTCGAGAGCGTCAGCGCGTCCATGCCTCCCCTCGCTCTCGCTTCTTCAGCTGCGACCCCATCAAGCCCTACGAAAACCACCGCCTCTGCGCCTAACCCTTCCAGTTCATCGTCGGCACAGGGCCATGTTCATCCCCCACAGGCGGGGCGGGCACCAAAGAGAGGCGTGACGGACCCTGTGGGCATGCTGGAGAAGGCGGAGAAGCGGAAGAGCATGAACCCGTTTAGCTTTAAGCGCGGGCAGAGCCAGTACGTTAAGGGCGCTGGTGGGGGTGGGGGTGTGGGCGCTGGTGTGGGCGCTGGTGGTGGTGAAGAGGGAGCAAGTGAAGGAGCAAGGCAAGGCGCACGGGGGCCTGCAGAGAGGTTAGGCTCGAAGAAGCTGAGTCTATCGAACATGCGGCGCTCTGTTATCGGCACACTTTCTCGCCCAAAGAACACCACCTCTTCCACCGCCTCCTCCGACCCCTCCTCTGATGCCAACCCAACACGAGGACGCCTATTCGACGCCTCCCACCTCCCCACCTCGCCCACCCTCCCCTCGTCCTTCCGCTCTGCCATGACCACTGGTATGACATCGAGAACATACGCCCACCCGCACCCGCCGAGGAGCCCGACGCTCAGCCCCCCACCGCCCGTGCAGCGACGCGCGGTGTCCCCGGTGATGTATAATAGGGGGAGTATATTGATGGAGACGAGCGCGATTGAGGACGAGGAGAGCAGGCAGTTGACGGAGATGGCGTTCCTGGGGTGAGCGAGGGTGCGAGTACTTTATGTTGGGAGGAAGTTGGCTTTGGGAGGGTGGGTTGGAGAAGAGGGGTGGGTTGGAGAAGAGGGGCGGGTTAGAGAAGGGAGTCAGGGTGCTGTTGATGTGGTGGGTGGTATGGTGGGTAGTGGGTGCATGGGCGCTGCTCGGCGTGCGCGTCGGGGTTTCCGACCGCCGCGTCTCTGTCCTCATTCAAGGTCGACACTGGTGGAAGTGCATGTTTAACGTTCAACGTTCGAGGCCAAGTTAAAAACGCCACTCGGACACCACGCACCCTCCGATAATAGCAGCAACATGCTCGGCGACCTACGGCAGCGGCGACGGCGAGCATTCACCGCAACCGCTGACGGACAGCCGGGGTATTCGTTCTGCCCTGCCCCGCAGTCTTGCTCCAGCTCCTCATAAGTATAAGTATATGTTACCGCATATCTGCCCTGCGACGGCGCGCGATGCCGTTGGAGCGTGCATGTCGTGGAGTGGAACGTGCATATGTCGCCGTCGTGCTAGGCCGAAGCAGGTGGAGAGGAATGGCTTTGCATTCATGCCATTGCATGGTGCCTCGTGGATGTGCATTGCTCGACGCCCCTACCTCTCTCCGAGTCTCATCTAATCTCCCTTCACTTTCGATCCTCGTCTCTCCCAGCCTCTCCCACATCTTCGAGCGCTGCTCATCATTCGAATTAATCCGACGCCTCTCCGTCGACGAAAACCCCTTCCATCCAAAATCGCGACACTCCTAAGCATCCTGCCCCCACATACCATTTTTTAAATTTTCTCTCATTCTGTGGAACTCGTGTTATTCGCATCGCATCCTTTTGGCACCCATCTGCTCTGCATATACCCCGCATTTCAGGTTTTTACCCCTCGTCTTTCATGTCTTTCATTTCTGTTGTGTAAGTTAACGCCCTAACACTCCGTCTCTATCTCTATCCCTATCACAACCTCCTACTCCCATTATCCTAGTCCAACGCCTAACCAAACTACCAAACCAAACGATCTTCCGAATCGCCTATGAATCCAGCACATCACTACTAACCCCACATTCATTTCTACCCTCTCAATTTCTAATCTCTTTTGGTGTACCATTATCTGTGACAATCCTCCCCTTCCTCTCCTCTTCTCGAGCTCGACAAGTCAGACTTTCCTTCAACGATCGCTTTATTAGCTGTTCCAACTATTTACGTGCGTACCACCTCGAGTTGTGTTGTCTATCATTATATCTCCCTGGAACTTTGAGTGAAAGAGTCTTTTTTCACACTCACGTTTCTTGGATCGGGTCGCAACTTATACAAACCTGCGGGAGCTACATAAGTTTCGGCCTCGTGAGTCGTGGCGGTCTCTGTATTTAGGGTAATTGAAAATTCTAGGGAACAG
>CACVBS010000057.1:57770-235267 GCA_902728275.1 Cyclocybe aegerita | reverse complement strand
TGCATCATCTGAAGGAGAAAGGTCAGAAATTCCCCGACTATAGCGAGACGGGAACATGCCTTGTCGATACTGGCAGCTTCAGACCTAAAATAATAGGTGAATGAGTGAATTAAAGAGCACACAAGCGGTGGCGTACATCATGAACCACCCTTCGTTCCTCTTCGTCCTGGCCTGGAGGATGTCGATGGCCTTCAAAGTCATATCCTTCAATCCAGGTTGGTCAAGAGCATCGGTGCCGTCGCCAGTGGGGCTGTTCCTTTGGCCCTTGAGGTTCTCCTTCAAAACCTATGGGCCAGGCTTGAAAAGGACTTTAAGATTCAGGTACGAAGAATTTCTTACGTTACGATCAATCCACTTCGCCCTGAGGACATGGCATACAACCTGAGCTTCGAAGCTGAGAAAGCAAGGATACAAGAACGTACAAGTTTCCAACTAAAAATATGTATATTCAGATTAGCAAGAGACAACAAGTAATAAGGATAAGGGAAGAACGACCCACCGGAGAAAATTCCAAGCGTTTTCGCCTTGGAGCTCGCGGCTTGGAGCTCAGTATTGCTCAACACGACGTTGTATCCCTTGTCCCGGAATGCCTGATAGTAGTCGGACCCATTGGGTGAGCCCCTGCCTGGGAAGAATTGCTCTGCACCGCCTCTGCACTTTCCATCAGCAGACGAAAGAGAAACGACGAGGTTGAGAGCTGCTTACCCGAAGATAACATCAGGCTCCTTGCAGCTCGTAGGCCAAGCAAACGTAGAGTTGACGGCTTCAGCGCTGGTGAGATATTCGGTGACGACGGTTACATATTGGCCACCTAAAGATTTTGAGGTCGGAGTTTTGCTAGATGCAAAGTCAGGATCCTGGACTTACGATCACGAGTGTGAGCGCAGAGAGCAGCTAGCAGGGAATCAGATGCATGTTCGAAAGGAAGAGCGAAAGTTGAACCGACCTGGTGTAGCATCGGCAATGTATGCAGTAGAAACAATCCCCAAAGCACCACCGATGCGCCTGCGGAAGAGCTCAGCGATTGTCTCGACCTTGGGGTCATCCAGAGAGTTCGCAGACTGTAGAGAGCAAGTGGTCAGATAGAACGAGGAATATTCGGCAATGCCTTACGCTATCAGCCCAGACGTTCAAAGTGTTGACCGAGGATTTCTTGCCCGTGTAGAGAGCAGTGGCTGAGTTTGCCGAGTCGGTGATGAAGGAGTCAATGGAGTGTGTCATTTGACTGGGTTACAGGTCCACGTCAGAAAGATCACACAAGGTGAGAGGATGTCCACATACTGTCCAAGGGCCTCCATTTGGTCCATCTGCATCAAACTTTGGTATTTTCCATTGATAGACTTGTGAGCGATCAGGCGAGCGGCAGTAATCATGGGCTGAGTCATTCCTGAACATATTATCTCAGTAAAGAGGCGCCAAACCCGAACGGAAGGGCATCACCATCTCCGATGAAAAACAGAACATTCTTCGCCTTGCGTCGGGTGGCAGGTTCACGTACAACCCAGTTAGCGACTGTCTGGAAACCACCATTATAAACCAACTTGGCTGTATAAGCTCCAGGCTGGGCGGGCCATTTTTTGAGCACACGACCCAGAATAGTAGGAAAATGGAACCCGAACCTTGCTCAACGAGAGCTATAAACATCCTGGTCAGGCTTCAGTTGTACACGACAATCCGACTTGCGACATACAGCACGATACGCTTTGGACGCAACGTTAACCACAATGGGTGTTCCCGCATCCTTCGCGAACAGGTCCTCGTAATAGCTGGGATGCGGGAATAAGCAAGGAAAAACTTGATGAAAGTCATATCACACACGAGAAAGACCATTTTTCGATGGGAGAGTCCTGGACTGTGAAATACTTTGTTACATCCTGACAGGCACCCTTGCCACTTTGAATGCAAAAAGTGAAATTCTCGTCCGGAACTCCTCCATTGGACGCCTCACTGCCGTTCACTGGTGCATGGATTTCGAGACGAATGTCGAACAGTTGCCCAGCCAAGAAGTCGGTCTGGTCAGGTGGAAAGACACATCCTAGGGAGGGGCAGGTGCCGAGACGTTGGAAGGTTTGAGCAGAGACGAACCCAAGGTGAGTGAGGGCAAGGAGGAGGGCAGAGGTGCCGAACATGGTTGTCAGACGCATCTTAGGCGTCGAGGGAAGTAGATGCGAGCTAGAGCTGTCGACCATGGGGTGAATTGTTCCTACGTGATTTATACAAGGCGCTAACTGCTAGCACACGTTGTTTAGGTACGGGAGACGACGTTCGGCCCTCTAGATCTGCAGAAAGTATTTGATAAAGCCATATAAATTCCGCCCATCCACGCGATAGCATTGCATCGAAGCGGAATGCACGTTTGTGTGCGGTTCGGGAGGGTGATGGACTTCGCTTTTGAAGCTTCTAAGAAGGCGGCACACCCGAGTATTGACCCAGCTGACTTCCTCTCACTTCCCCATAATTACTCGGTCCTTTATGTTCCATGAAAGCGCCTGGAGGCGCTGCAGAGGCTTAAGAACGAGGATATTAGCTTATCGATTCCACTGAGGAGGAGGAACTAAGTAGGTGGTACCATGCGGGCGCGACGAACGTGCTTGGATCCCTTCTACCGTTGGGTGACGATGGATTGATGGGCTTAGGCTTTCATGAGGTCCGTGGCTCCGAACCTGAATGGGAGGCGAAGGACAAAATGTCCGATATCAACATCTTAGCGTACGGGCTGACAGGTGATAGCAAGTAAAGGCGGCGATGACGGGAGAAGTCTATTTCTAATGCATGTAAGTAGACCTGCGCCAAGGATCCGATAAACCCAATCATCAGGTGATAGATAAGTAAAAGGTCTATGATTCTGATGAAGAGGCCTTCACGCGGGCTTCCAGCTAGAAGCAAGCTTGGAAATAAGTGACCTGGAAGAACATAAATACGCGCTACCCACAGAGAATGAAAGTTTGGGGCAACTCCCGAAGCTCACTTCTCCCCTGTCGACGCACAACAAAACCTCTGCGCATTGGCACGATTTGCTGCTGTATTTTGGGACGAAAAACCGACAAGGATGCAAGGTGCACCTGTATACCGAAGGATGACGTTGAGTTGGCGTCAAGTTGGCGTACGAGGATCCACTGACAGCAGGCACTCTGGTTAGCTTAGGTCTTTGCTGAACTTCAAGAGAATATCGCTACCTGAGGATAAGGGGAAGACACACGATAAGTATGTCGTATTTGTAGATGGTGGCCAAGAGAGAAGCATGCTATGGTTGGGCAGAAACCTCAGGGCGGGACAGATGTTTGGCAGAGTTGCGATAGCCAAGCATTGAATATCCATATGAGCCCCCGATATGGCAGTTCTCACTCGATGCAAAGGACCTCTAACTCAGACTTGATCTCCACACTGATCAAAATATCTCGAGTTGAAAAGGCGTAGATAACGTCTTTTGTCTTTATCATCGGTGAGCAGGACTTGGCATACAGAACATCGCACGGTTCGAACTTCGTTCAGAATCATCAAGAGTGAAATATTGTTCAATTTCGTTGGTTTGTCGATCTCGTTTGTGGCTTATTTCCAGCACCTGCGGTGAAAAAAAATCAGTAAGAAGGGAGTATCCTCGAGCATCGTATCGTGTTAGCTACGCACAATATCTCATAGTCATCATCTACACAATGCTCTACACCGCCGAAGGCAATTCTAGAGCCACCCCTACCGACAGCGCAATCATGATTAAGATGTAAGCGATAGGGAGTCGAGATAAATGGACGTACAGGTGCTCTCCTGTCTTTCCAGGGACCTTCACGCCATCGATGAGGGCAGCGGCGTGATACAGCTGCGCACCGTCATCCTCATAACCTCCTTCAACCGGCCGGCGCCCTTCAGGGATCGTGCCATGGGAAGTGGGAACCCATTCCATCTGGTCGTGTCTGAACGGAAGTAGATCGAAGCGCCCATGATGTCCATGCTCTCCGCCGCCATACGGAACGGAAGCAAATGGCTGGAGATGGGGGCCTATCTTGCACGGGTGGACCGAGTTCTCGAAGAGGGCAGACCCGATGAAGACGGGGGAAACACCATCGGCGTCGTAGAAGGCTGGTTCACCTGCCTGCTCAGGTGGAGGGAAGGGCGCGTCTGTCGAAAGAGGTACTCGGAAGCCTGATGGCGGGGGCTCCTGGCCCTGGAAGTTCTGCTCCCCATCGTATCCGGGCTCAGGCATGTAAGACATGATGGGTTGCTGGGGAAAGACGCGGCTCTGAGGAGGTGGGAAGGTGTGAGGTATTGTAGGCAAGGCGTGGGTCGTGCTCCCGTAATTACCATGCTCCCCATGGCCGGACTTATGTTTATGATCCTTCTCTTTCTTGCCCTTTTTCTTGCCCTTTTTCTTGTCCTTGTCCTTCTTATCTTTGTATTTCTTGTCCCGAGATGAATCGGAATCCGAGGAAGAATCTGACGAGTCTACACTCTTGTGACGGCCCATGTTTAGTCTAGAACAGCTCAGCAAGGGAGAACCAAGAACATGATGGACAGGAATACGAACGGAGTGGACAAGAGCAAGTCGACGTCCATATAGATGTCCTTGAATATCTTATCATTCTGGCACAGCCTCACAATTATCAGAGGCGGTATTCCAATCGTTCTATATATTATACATACACTTATAACAAATGCAAGATCCATTCTATCGCATCTTCACTTCCTGCTGCTGGGCCCAGGTGGAAGCTTAAGCTCCTCAAACTCCCATTCACTCGAGTTAAGGGCTGGGAGACCAAGTGACGACCTTCCGGGCGGTGGTCTACGCGAGGGAGGCGCGGTCGGGTGAGGCTGTCCTTTCTTTTGAGGTGTGTTCTGTCGATCATCTCCTTCGCGCGAAGGGGCAGATTGCATGGAACGGGTAAGGAGGCTTTAATGCGCAGCACATAAGAAGTGATAGTGGAGTGCGCGAGTGAAGCACTCACTGGATCTCATGCTTCCTGTGCAGGCTCCAGGTCTTGCACACCTCTTTGAATTGAACAAGAATTCCAGCGAGGTCGTTGTAAAACTGACGCACGTCCTTTTTCATTGCAGCGTACTCGGATCCAAGCACGCGACGTACCTTGAATCCTTCGTCGAGATTTCGTGTAATTTCCCGATACTTGAAATACGCGAGATCCAGGGATTGCAGGGCGTGTTCACGATCCTTAACTACCGGGTCCTCCTTTCTCGAGTCCAGGAATTCCCTGTTCCGTTTCTAGGAGGAAACGCATGCAGTTAGCCCAGGATAGAATTAAGCGTTCCATGCCTACTCGTACCTGGATGTCTTCCAGGATTTCGGTCTGCTTCCTACGGAGCTCGGCAACTTCGACTAAATATTTGTCGAATTTAGCCAGTTCCTCGTCTAATACATCTTCAAACATCTCGGGTGTAACTTCTGCCAGACGCTCGAAGCCGGACGAAGCTTTTAATATCCGAGGTTGAATGTCATCGGCGGCGACAAGAGAACGTGCGCGGTGTATCAGCTGGTCACAATCGCGGTGGAGGATGTCGAGTTCCTCCAATTTAACTCTAAGAGCCCGGGCGTGTTGTCGAGTTAGTTTCCCTTGCGGGGTAGATCGTGCAGCAGTTGACACTGTCGTTGATGGGACCGATGCTTCAAGCGTTGCCTGTCCAATCATCAGCGAGAATTTCTGACCACGGGTGCTTCATTTTACCTCGTCTAAAGTCAATTCTGTAATGCTTTCTTCCCATTCATCCCATTTCTGGCGTACCGACTCGTCGCTCTCACCAGCCTGTGTTAAAATACTGCGATAACGGTTGGCTTTGTCGATGAGTTCCACGTTTGCCTCGTGTGACTTCAAACGATTGAGCGGTGTCTCCTTTCTTGCGGCCTCATCTTCTGATGCCTCGCTGTCTAAGATGTCCAATGCCTGGGCAAAGGTAAAAATAGACAAACACGTCAATGGCAAGAAATCCATACCTCTTCCAAAATCGCCAAGTCCTGATGAGCAAGTCGCTGAACATCTTCAATAGATGCTTCGATTTTGGCAGGCCCATCTTCCAAGCGGACTTCCTCAGCCTTTCGAAGTAAACTAGGAGGCAAGCCGATCGGCCGTTCAAGGGCGTCCAACGAAGACGGAAGGTTTAACTTCCGTAATTCTCTGGGGTGGCCGTTAGTCTCTTTTTGGACCCCAAAATCTTGGCCGACTTACTCATCTGCCTCGTCGTGCATCTCCTGGGCAACATCGACGAGCTTTTCGGCGAGGAGATTTTGTTTCCGATCATTGTAGATGTCTAATTGGCCCCGTTAATATTGGTGGAGATCGAACAGCGTCCATCAGGAACGTACTGATGGCCTCCCGAGCACCCCATACAACCAGCCCACTAAAGAGGGCATTTCGACCTAGTTCTTCAAGAACCTTCGTCGGACTTAACAGCTCTAGAGGAACAGTTGGCGAAACAATCTTGGTCTCCTCGATGGCAGAAAGCGCCGATGAAGAGGGGACATCCTGGTGATAAATGAGGTCATTGTCACGCTGCGCCCTGACTTCACTCGTCTTGACTGTCTCTAAGAGAGACTGGAAGGGGAATTGAAAAAACACCGATTCAAGGGAGCGCGAAAGGCGAACCTGAACGTCGTGGAGAACCGGACCTGCGATCTTTCCCCTCCGTGCGATATCATACGCAGCCTTCGCCTCACGTTGGGCTTTGCCTAAGCGACCGAGCTCAAACCCATATCTAACAAAAAATATCCAGGTTGTAATCGAATGGCAATCTAAAGAGAAAACAACCCGGACCTACTAGCCTCGTATTCCACCATGCTTTCACGATATTCGGCGACGGCAGCGAAGTGGCGTCCCTTCGCCTCTATATGGGGTATCCAATCCTGAAATCTCACATAAATCACAGCTGAGTAAAAAAGGGCTTCAAAACCCACTCACGGCTGGGAAAAGACCTATTATGGACGGCCTCGCATCCCGGACTGCATTCACGGCTGTGCGATAGAAGTAGCTGGTCTAGTGTGGAATTAACGTCGACCACATTCTAGAGCTGCGAAGACGCACCCCGGCAGCTATCTTGGCGATCAAGGAATTTCTGTACTGGTCTGCATAAATTTAAGAGATACTGGTAAAGTGCTATAGAAAACGACGCACTCAATTTCGCCAGCTGCCATGAACATTCTTGAGCCTGGGCCAACATAAGCCATTCGATGGCTTTGATGAAGTCGCTTGATAAATCTGTTGGCCGTTCTTCGTCATCCGGGGAGTAGATTAGTTTTGGGAGCACTGAAGAGTGCAAATAGGACAGGACCCCTGCGGCTCGCTACGAAAGAATGTAAGAGATAAAGTTCACGATGCGAAATCGGAAGATGTACTCGAAAATTGGTCCCAGCACGTGTAATCCCATCGCTTTTAGACCGATCTTCAGCGGCGGCGAGTTGGGAATAAAGAGCTGCGAGATTGAAAAGCACACAGGCACGTTCAAAGACCAAATTGCTGAGGGTGATTGGAATTGCGGAAGGCTGAAATACAGGAGCATATGAGATGGCTAGACGAATCTATAAAACAATGAGTGGCCAATCACGTCCATGGAATGCTGGGCTCACATCCGTCGGCAACTTGGTCAGGACTGAGACGAGCTGAGCGTGATACCTGCGATCTGATCTAAGGTTCAAGGATCCCCAGAGGAGAGGCATTGAAAAGAGCTTACAGAAGAGCAGCTTTGGCTCGGTCATCGTGTACAACGCCACCGACACCCTCCTTTCTGAGATCCTGCCAGGACTTTATGTCATCCCTGAATTCATCAGGATGCGCGCCTCCGTGGTCGGAGATGTACTGACGGGCCGCTTCCTTGATATCAATAGAGTATGTCTTCTTGAAGGGAATGGATAAGAGATTCGACATGGTGGTGGATGTCGATCCCGCAGGTGTAAATCCAAGTAATTGCCAACGGCGAACGCTAAGCAGCTGCCTGAGCCAAGCGGTGGCGATTGTTAATATTTATTCACGTGATCGAGCTCGAAATGGCGTCAATGGTTCGAACCTGATTGTCAACTCAGCACCGAACAACATTCTTTCAGTAAAAACGTCAAACTGGTCATCATTGGAACCCTCTGGCCGTACTTCTCAGCTCGAAATTCTTTTGCTCACAAATTCATCCTGTCAACCTCATTTGTGGTCGGGGCTTGACTTGGGATTCCGACGACGCAAGGCATCTTCTGGTACAATTTCTAGCCAGGTTTCAGCCCGGTCGGTACTCTAGATCTCAACCGCACCCACTTTTCCAGTGCACGAAACCAGATCTCTCGGCTAAACCCGGATGGCGGCCAACTGTTGTTGGTGGGGCAAGGGTCTGAGGGACATCCCCGTTCAGCACAATGGACGCAGTGTTTGTTGCCATCCGAATCATCACTTTTACCACTATTACTAGCTTCTCTTCCTTTCATGCTTGATCCCTTCATGATATCTGTGTGAGCCGGAGGCTGTCAATGGCTAGTTCCCACTTTCCGCGAGCATGTCTCGGCCACAAGTCAAAAGCAAAAAGCTAATCTTACGGAAGCTCCCATCTCGTCGAAAGACACGGCTGTCGATACCCAAAATATCCTGCTGTCCACATTCCTGACCTCCCCTTCTTCGAGATCTCGCCGATGGACTAAAACGCGGCCGCAGCTGGGAGCCTTGGCTACAGTGAATAAAGATGTGATAGTGTGTTTTGCCCGAGCGGGCCTGAAAAAAAAAAGCGTGCTCTGCATTTTTGCTGACCACCATGACAATGTGCGCGAACGGCAGAAGCATTGCAGGTCTCATTTGGTGGGCCTGACCACAGCCTTAGTGTTATCCAGATCGACTAATTGCCTATCATCTTCCCCCATTGGAACCAGGGTCACATTATCTTATTTTCTTCATCAGTCTCGACAAATCACAATCCAGATCCTTCCCGACTATCATTTCTATTGGTTCACAAGATCATGGCCTACATACATATCTCCAAAGCTCGAACTGCCTATAAATATGCCCGCAAAACGAGTGACGAACCCCAACTAGATTTACATCCCCACTGCCCACATTTCTGCTACCGACGATGCCTTCGAAACCCAACACCCAGCTGCAGCCGCCTCCGCCGCCTCCCGTCCTCAACGATGACCCTCAAACACCAAGCCGCCGAGAAGGATGTCACACGAGCAGCATTCGATACGCTGCTCCTTATAATGGTGGCTATGGCGGCTATGGCGGCGGCTATCCTCCCAATGGTCACGGCAATGCCGGGACATTAAGGGAGAAAAAGTCTCTGGACTTTTCGCTTGTGAGCCACCTCTGTCAACGGTCCGGTACCTAACACTGAACTAGACAACGTCTACAGCTCAGGAAGTTTGCACTGGCGCGTCGCTGTTGATCCTTCTCCGTTGCCCTGCTTGACATAATTTCTTAGAACCAGACCGTTCAGATCAACGTCCAGGGCAATGGATGGCTACTTGGAACTGTCGTCGCTGTCTTGAAGACTGTACGAGCTGTAAGCTATCCACTTCTCCACTGTCCCTATTTTTTTACTCATGAACCACACAAGCTGACCGGCACGCACGTCAAGGTTAGGTATACCAACAATGGCAGGTCCGAGGAGGATGTCTTCGAAAATGACCCGTCGTATATTCTCCCATGCAGCCCGTCCAACTAGCTAAAGTAACTAGAAAGCCAGCTATTGTTTTGTTCGGCCCTCCATTTCTCCACAACTACGTATTGTATACAGTCTTTCAACTGTCATTGTCATACTACTAGTCGCGTCTCCGTCCTGCCTCAGTTAGCACGATATAAATTTTCCCGTTTCAACAACTGGGCGGGTGGAGGCGTCCACCGATGTCCAAACCCGGTCTTAATCTAAGTATGACTCGGGACCTTTACACACGAAAATCATCCGAGGACATGGAGAAGACGAAGTGTACGTATACAGCCTGGGATGGTATTGTCCTTCATACCCTTGATAAGTGCAAGACACGTTCCCTGATATAAATTTAGGTCTCTATGGCTCCCGATCCCCAAAACGTTAACCACGACACGCGGAAGTTTGGTAAAATGAAATGCTGGATCTGCTTTGCCATACTTAGGTATTTGCTCGTTTGCTCGTCATCGCCGGTGGGCCGGCCTGCCTTTTTCGTGTACTATGGAAAGGGACTACGGCGATGCGCCCAGGTGACGGAGTGAAAGTGTCATCCGTGATCTCGAGGCACTAACTTATTATGTACACCTTCTGCGTAGTGTTATCACCGCCCACTGTCTGCGGCCTGAGACGTGAGCGCGCGAAGCCAGAGCGGGTGCGGTTCTAGACCACGTAAACATCGTACCAGGTCCATTTCCTTTCCCTGAAGCATGAAACCTAGGGTCTGCTTGATTGCAAATCATGTTTTCAAGTCCGCGATGGATCGCTTCTGTCACACTAGATGTGAAAGATGTGAAAGAAGACATGAATCTTAGCATGATCGTTAAAGTTTTTCGTCACTGTGCACTGTTGGAGGAGTACGGACACTGTCCGTTTCATCCTCCATCGAATAATGTGCTATTTTCGAATGATAAGATGACATCAAGGTGGAGAACGAGATTGGGCGCTTATTTCAAATTTGCCGCGTGGCGTTCTGTGACGCTGGCTGACAAACAACTCCACTTCCAGATTTGATTGCCCTCCCAGTAGCCGCAGTAAAGGCGATGCGAATAACAACTGGCAACGAAGGGCTGGACTCAGCCACTGGAAAGTATTGTCTGCCTTAGCGAGTCTTTGGGCGACGAGGTGACACTGAGATAACTATTACTCTACTTGTACATGTGCCGGCCCTTAAAATCGGGGAGTACCTGTCGAGCGGTTGAATGCGCAAAGGCGCCGAAGTGACACAACCATAATAAGTTACTTGGAACCGTCTCGCCTTTCGACAATTGCGTTGGACCAGACAGTCGTATATTGTCAGTTACATAACCTACTAGGGCCTCGACCTCAGCGTCATTGACAGAGTGGTGGGTCTGACCTCACCTTGGCAGCTCACCGTAGACAATAAAATGAAGAACGGCGCCCGCAACAATTCCCGGTAGGCCTCTGCTCGATTTACGGTTTGTAACACCAAGCGGCATGGCCAATGACATTTGCCCTGTTACTAAGAAAACCTTGGAGCCAGAGGCGTCAGCGCAAGTTAGCACGCAACCAATGTTTCGAAGGTAATGACAATTTGCAACGGTGGAGCAGTGACTGGCCTGAGCCCTTTGGTTGGTTAGATTATGTGCGCTATCGAGACCGTGTTCGTAATCCACTGTCATTCTTACTTTAACCGTGGAATTCTGAAGCCCGAAGTAATGCATTAGAGCCGTGGGACAAGGATACTTTCACCCATTCCTTCCTAATCCTCCGGAGAAAGGTCTCGGAAAAAGCAGCGATCGGAGAGGGCAACGATGTGGCGGTTTAGTGTGGGATTCTGCCTTCTCCCTCCGAGATAGGTCGTCTGCTTGTCGAAGGTGGGCCCCGACAACCTGGAAAGCTATAACAAGGCGAAATGTTATCTCCATCGTGGCGTGAAGCAAGACTGTGAACACAGTGAATTACAAATAATATGGCGTTATACAGATCCAGAAGAGCACGAAGAAGTTCACTTATCGTTTGCGGATTGTACGAAAGCTTCATGGTTCTTTTCGTCAGGTCGACGTCCGATATTTTGAACAAACCCGTCTGGCACCAGGTATTCGCCTTGGTGTGGCGGATCCGGTCCCGCTGTGTGCGAAATGGCGGGCGGCGGGGCGAACTTGTGAACTGAGCTGTCTTGAATATTCGCCGACTAACTCCCCCAGTCCAGTTCTCGTGCTCCTTGGGCAGGGTTCTCCGCTAATAATATATTTCATCGTCAAGGAGATAGCGTTAGCTCTTGACACAAGCAGATCTTCCGCGGAAAAAATCGATCCTGCTAAAGGATTTCGAGGGGCCTGATAACCGACAGTATCTCGAAGGTCAATCGGATCCTACGCTTTCGAAGGAGCTGATAGAACTCAGACAGCAATCCAGGTTTCTGCATAGATTTGATGCGCGTGAGAGTGGGGGCCAAGAGAAATGAACAGATATATCACCCTGGTGGTGATATATATTTTCAGATCGCAGCCTGGCTCTTTAGGACGCGAAGAGACTGGATTGGCGCCATCAAAGTGCCCGCATGCCCCTCGGAAAGCAGGACTCGGAGGCCGTTCAATCTGTTCTGCTCATCAGAAGGAGCGGGAGGTCTGAGCATAGAACAAAAGGATGTGTATGATGGGTGGCCATGGGTGCCTCTATAGGTTGTGTAGTTAGCGATAAGTCGAGGACAAAGTGGCTGTGCCGCGTTGCCGAGTGCTGGGCACACCTGTGGACGTCCGATTTTGGCTCTTTTCTATCATCTGAAACTCACAACGCCTTTTGGCTGCAACACACCCTTCTTTTCACTCCACCCTCATATCGATACCCTCACCCTCACGCCGCGCATTGTATTTCCTTGCGAACGCCCTGTAGCTCAATCCCTAGCGCTGGCCTCGTTTTGGGTTATCAGTAGAACCATAACCCGCCCTTTTTCAACATCACGTCGTTTCGTGTGCCCTCTCGTTTCTAACGCTTCCCAATACCCACAACCCACGACATACGACCATAATGTCTTACGCTGATCAGCCCTCGTCGCCCGGCATGTCGTCGCCCCGTCGACTGACCAACAGGAACACCAACCGGTACAGCGTTACCGCCCTGTTTAGTATGGCGGCGGAGCAGGATGTTGAGGTTGAGGATGAGTTGGCACGAGGTGCGTGTTCAGCTGTGTTGTGGAGCTGTGATATTCAATGATAACAGCCCAGAAACGCCTTCGCGATCTCAAGGGCAAGATCTCTGCGCAGTCGAAGAAGAATTTCGTTCTCGAGCGAGATGTGCGGTACCTTGACTCCCGTATCGCTCTTCTCATCCAGAATCGAATGGCATTAGACGAAGTACGTGTATTACCTTCTCCCCGCGTCGTATCGTTAGAGAGCTCACTGTCCGTGTGTAGCAACGAGAGGTGGAACGAACCCTTGAAGAGGTTGATCCGACAGAAGGCCATTATCCCGACGACCGAAAACTCCAGCAGTACTCCAACTTGTTTTTCCTTCTCCAGTCGGAGCCACGGCATATTGCGGCACTATGTCGTCTCGTCTCACTCTCCGAAATTGACACCCTCCTCCAAACTGTTATGTTTACCCTTTACGGTAACCAGTACGAAAGCAGAGAAGAGCACCTTCTCCTCACGATGTTCCAGAGCGTACTTTCCGCTCAATTCGAAACCGCCACCGAATTCGGCTCCCTGCTTCGCGCCAATACCCCTGTTTCTCGCATGATGACGACTTATACCCGCCGTGGCCCTGGACAAAGTTATCTCAAGAGCGTGCTCGCCGAACGTATCAATAGTTTGATTGAACACAAGGACCTCAATCTCGAAATTAATCCCGTGAAGGTGCTTCAATTAATTCTTACTGTTGTCGCTTCCTAAAAGCCAACTTTCCATGCCTAGGTGTATGAACAAATGATAAATCAAATTGAAGAAGAAACGGGCTCTCTGCCGCCCAATCTACCCAGAGGAGTCGCTCCGGAAGTGGCTGCAGAGAATCCTGATGTCCAGGCCATTATTGCACCTCGTTTGACAATGCTCATGGAAATTGCCAACAGTTTCTTGTTGACCATCATCGAGAGTATGGAGAGCGTGCCTTACGGAATTCGGTGGATTTGTAAACAGATTCGCAGTTTGACACGAGTGCGTTCTCTCATTTTCCATGACAAACTTGTTACTCAGACTCTGAAAATCCAGCGCAAATATCCTGAAGCTACTGACTACGCCATCTGTTCACTCATCGGCGGTTTCTTCTTCCTGCGGTTCATCAACCCAGCAATTGTCACACCTCAAGCATACATGCTTGTTGAGGGTGTTCCCGCGAAGCACCCTCGTCGAACACTTACGCTCGTGCGTCGTCTAGATCTTTAACATGACATGCGAAAGCTTAGTTGTTATAGATCGCGAAAATGTTGCAAAATCTAGCAAACAAGCCTTCTTACGCCAAGGAGGCCTACATGATGACTCTCAACCCCTTCGTTGAAAATAACAAGGCTCGCATCAACCAGTTCCTCAACAACTTGTGTGAAGTCGGGGATTTCTATGATACTCTTGAGGTACGCCGTTCATCGTTCTTCTCGAATACAGACTTAGCGTTATTTATTTATAGATGGATCAATACATGGCCTTATCGAAGAAGGATTTGATGATCCACATCACAATGAACGAGTTATACAACACTCATTCGCTGATCCTCCAGCACATTGAAACATTGGTACGTATGCTAGCTGTGAAGGTGTTCCTTATCTCATAGCCTTCCTCCTCTTCCTCAGTCCCCGAATGACAAGCAACACCTGCGTATCCTCACGGACGAGCTTGGCCCTGCACCGGCGCAAGTACCGCGTAAGGAAAATCGGACAATCGAACTCAACTTATACAGCCGATGGGAGACACCAGTCCATGACATTCAGAGCGCGCTCATGGACTCAGTATCCTCCAGCGACATGCTCTACATGGAGACTAAATCCATCTTCGTGCAACTGATCCGTTCTCTTCCCCATGCCGCCGAAAAGCGACCGTACAACCTCGCCGCCATCGCCGAGCGCGCAGCTACAACTAAGGATGCTGTTCTCGTCCGGAAGGGCATCAAGGTGAAGGAGATGCTTCGGGAGCTGGAGGAGCAGAAGATCGTCGAAGCTACGGATGGATACAAGCTTATGCAGGAGGAAGTTGCTGCTGAGCTCGTCCATCTTGGAAATCTTCGCGAGAAGGTGTTGCTCGAGACCAAGTCGCTGGAGGCCGTGTACAAGACGATCTGCGACCACAACAACTACCTGCGGTCACAATTGGAACAGTACAAGGCGTATCTGCAGAATGTGCGTCTCACGGCGTCGAAGGATAAGGGCAGCACGACGGGTGTGGGTGTTGTCACAGTGGGCGGCAAGGAGAAGAAGCCTTTGAAGGCAGTAGTTCTGGGCCCTTACCGATTCACGCATGCACAGCTCGAGAAGGAGGGTATCATCGTTGAGAGTAATGTGCCTGATAATCGGTGAGTTCTTTTGGTCTCTCTGATTGTAGTAGGTTATTAAACCAATCTTACTTTTGCCCCAGCCGTCCAAATATCTATTTCAATATCACATCTCCCACCCCCGGAACCTTCATCATCGCACTGCACTACAAAGGCAGAGAGAAAGCTATTCTGGAGATGGACTTGAAAATTGATGATTTGCTGGAGAAGGTGAGTATAGCTTGTTCCTGCCCGTTGTGGTATGAAGGTGCACTCCCACCATGGATGTGCTGACACTCCTTTCCCTTGGCAGCAAAAAGACAACAAGCACTTGCTGGACTTGGAGTATGTTCAATTGAACGTGCCCAAAGTTTTGGGCCTCCTTAAGAAAGTCTTCGCTAAGCGATGAGCTACTCTATGCACATTCACGTCTGTCTCGAACTATCCTTAAATTTCTCTTTTTCAGTCTCCTCATGTTCTGTTTCTTACGGCGCTACCCACGAATTTCCTCTTTTCTGTGCTCCTTTATATCACCTTCGTTCATATTATACGTATGTCAGATTTCATTATGCCTTTACTCGCTCCTTCGTTCTCGATTCCCTTTATATTGGATGTATCAATTCTATCTGTGTAGTAGCCTCAAAACTGTGTTGTCTCCCTCTCTTCTTGGTTTATTATAGACCCTCCTCGATCCTCACTCCTAAGGTTGTGTGACTGCGCAGTCGGGTGTCGTGGTGGGTCACCAAACCCCTGAGGCCTGTGTTCCAGAAATGGAAACCGATCAAGCCAACTCTGGGGAAAGTGAGCGGGCAAGAATGCCCATTTCTTCCTCTGCTCTCATCCTTTACCGTGGTCCTTGCTGCCCGTATCTATTTCTTCTCGTCTTCTTTCGTTCGTCTGCCCGTCCAGACTCCGCCGCTCGTTTCCTCTTAATCACCCACCACTTCATAAACCAAACGCAGCTCAGCACCCACGCCTCGTATTCTTTTCTCACCAAGTTGCAGCTTGCTGCACTGAACGGAACGCAGAGCTCACTCTATCTCTGTCGAATGTTGCCGCAATCATAGCAAGTCCGCGAGAAGGTTTACAGTCATCTACATGCGGCCCTCACTGCGACTTGAATGTGCAGGGTGCTTTGGTCCCCAGGAATCGTTTTGGGTCTTCATTGTTCTTCTCGTGGCTTTTATCCCGCCTGCCGTGCTAGCAAATGAGGAGAATTACACCCACTCCTTCCGCCGAGCTCGCCCAGATCCGATGAATATCCCTATTCGTGTTCTGAAACGGCGCTCGCCTGCGGACAATACCACGTTTGGAGCAGGGGTGAGCCAGCTTTCGTTCGCAAGTGACAGGCAGTGCGTACCCTCGCTCAGCGTTACATTGATCTACTTATCGGGAGGGCCATTATCTCTTTTCTTTTCAGATCGTATTTTGCAGTAATCAAAGTTGGAGGCATCAACTTTCGAGTTGCACTGGACACAGCTTCGTCGGACCTATGGCTTGCGTCTTCCTCCTGCGAAACAGAGACGTGCAAGGAGATACCCCGATATCCTCTCTCGTACCAGAGCCCTACCTTCATTACGCTCAACGACAATTCGACCGCCTTTCGTGCCAGCTACGCAGATGGGACTTGTGCGTGAGGTCTCTTGAGCATAAGTACGACTGCTAACCGCTGATGCCATTTGTGCCTTTGACGTCCCAGTCGCGTCGGGATTTGTTGCTAGGGAGACTCTCGAATTGGCCAATATTACACTTGCTAATCAGACATTTGGTATGCCCATAATCTTTCGAACCTGTCGGACCAAGCTTATTATGTCTCGTCTCTTGATCAGGTGTCGTCACTGAATCTAATGTCACACTAACTGACGAGACGACTGGAATCATGGGCCTCGGGTTTCCTCGATTGTCATCTATCACAGATGTAGGAGGTAATTGGCTATTCAACCTGAGTTCTCGACGTCAACTGAGATGTGATGCCTTCCAGCCTTGCCATTCTTCTCGACGCTGGCTGCTAAGGGTCTTCTGGAATACCCACTCTTTGGCCTGAGTTTGACAAGGAATTCCTCTGGATCACTAACAATGGGTAAGTGACGATCCTTGGCTCGCATGATTAATTTCCTCTTATGAAAAACCTTTCTTAGGTGCTATTGACGCCTCGGTCGTCCACAATGTCAGCAACATAGGTTGGAATAAAGTCGCTCAGTTCCCACCTTTTGCGGCAGAAAACAACATCTCGAGCTACCTTCAATGGGCAATCCCTATTACAGGTGTTGCGGTAGGATCTTCCCTGCGTTCAACCTACGGTTTGCTAAAATTTACCAGTTCAATGGTACCCAAATTTCACCAATCGCTACGTATGCGAACGTTGGTCGTACCCAGTCATTGGCTTTGATTGATGTGTAGGCCTTATTTTCCGTCTCCGTCTGCATTCTTAGCTTATTCTAACGTAACAGAGGAGCGCCTGGTATCTACGGACCATATCAAGACGTGAGCAAAATTAGGACAGCATGAAAGTGAAGGCATCATTACTGATCTATACATTAGGTTTCACGCGTATACTCCATGATAGATGGCGCTCGTCTCGTTGATTCGACTGGGCAGTGGGCTATACCATGCGACACGACCGAGTCATTATCTTTCACCTTCGGGTAAGGATCACGCAGTCCATTGATATATGACATTACTGACTTCCAACAGTCTCCGTAACTACACCCTGCTCCCCACAGACTATCTCATTGGACCGGCGGACGGCAATCCCAACCTATGCTTATCCTGGCCCATGGCACTACCCCCTAGCTCAGATGGAATCGACTGGCAAATGGGAGCAGCGTTTCTCCGAACAGTTTATTCTGTCTTCAGGTAAGCTCCTCGCCAATGTTTGAGCAATGTACCCCTCACCTGCTACGTTTTATGCAGCTATGGCATCAACAGGAAAGAACCACCGCTGATCGGCTTTTACTCGCTCTCCAACACCACTAACACCACCACTACCCAACCCCCCGATTCTATTCTCTCCTTCCTCTCAGCCAACACAGCTACGGTGGCTACGACATTACCCAACTTCCTCTTACCAACACCATCGTTTACTACCCCGCCGCTCGCCCTGAACACGTCCGTCTCGGCTTCGGTCGGCGGCCTTGTGTCGTCAGGTCTGGCGAATGCCACGTACAGCGCGCTATTTGCCCAACGGACCTCATTGACAAATGTCTCAGCATTGCCCCGCATTACACCGTCTGCATCGGTCATAACCCTGGTTGTCACTGGCAGCGCAGGCGACGTATCGACGACGGTCTCTACAGCGTCCTTGGCCGCTGTGACGCTCGGCCTACCTCCCGGGTGGAGCGCAGGCAGCTCGCTGACTACTCCCGTGGTTGGTACGATGGTCTTGCCGTGTATACTGGTGATTTGGACATTACTCTCGAGCTGGCATTGAACTCTATACCCGAACATTACCACTACGCATCCATACACGCACGCTAACAATTGCATTTTGACCTGATATTCGCGTCAGCCTTCGTCTGTACATTAATGTTAATCTTTATTAAATCTGTACGTTGATGACTGCTATTCGTTTGGATTGAGGTTTGACCTGCGGTTGGGTTGGGTGTCAGGCTCAGCAGAGGCACATGAGCAGTATCCCAGGAAGAGACACGAAAGTAGCTACTCAATCATCTTATAGCACGGGTTATGACGCGGGCGAACGGTTGCCCAATTCCCACTCAACCCACCAACCCGGTTTGGCCTCCCTTTTTTCTCTTTCTAGCTCCTCCAATTTCGTTTTGAGAGTCACCTGAGCTTGATTCGCCATCTCAAACTTCGGCGTCGAACCTAGGGAGATGGAGATCACTTTCTGGTTTTCTGAGGCAGTTGATAGGCTCTGTTAACCGGTATAGCAATATTAGCGACGCGTGCAAGTGTTGAGACGGAAGGTTACTGGCCTCCATAATCCGCCGCACCATCATCGTCTCCAGAGAGATGTCAAGGTACTTGTCAATCCCTGCCACTTCACCCGGCGTCAGCTCACGAATCCGGGGGTCGTCGTCGTTCTCAATCTCTCCAAACTCGGTGAGCTTGTCGATATTTTGGGAGTCGCGTAATGGTTGTTCGAGGTACGTGTCGAGAGCCCTTGTCACGTCCTTCTGAGGAGACAGAGAAACAGAGGCCACTTGGACGGAGTCGTCGGCCATACCAAATTCTAGGACCTCTGAGATGATGAGTGTGGGTGTCAGCACACATTACCTTGGGTAGTGCGTAAAGGGTAAATGGACGTACCTGTGTCATCTGCCCATCCCGTATTTAACAGAAGCCCCTTCAGCGACTCGAATGCGGCCAATTGAGGCGTATCAAGCTTTCCCAAGAAGTTCTCCGACATAATCATTCCCTGAATCATGGCACTATGAAAAAGGTATATACAAGGAGGAGAACATAGGACGTACCCCGTTCGAGTGTGCTTGGATGAAAATGTTCAGAGAACCCTTGTGACCATTGAGATATGACATCTCATACTGCGCTAGGTATAATGGCAAGAGGATGGGGTATGCGGAGAACTAGAACGAAGAGGCGCTCAGGTGAAATTTGGGACGGAAAGGATTGGGATCTACAATGTGAGGTTTCACAGAGGAAGGGGAGAACTTGAGGTCTGCATTTATTGTTGCTTGACTGTATGATAGGGACTTGGCGATTTCAAGGATGGAGAAAGGTGAAATGTTATATGGTATGCAGTTGACTTCTAGCCCATGTTGTTCCATCAAGGATTGCGTGAACAGAGGAAGTTCTCGGTCGTCGACTCCTTGTGGAAGAAGCCTTGCAGCAGACAGAAGCGGAACCGAGGAACCTAAGGTTCATGAGTATAGTTGGAATAGAGCCGTCATTGACCATACCTGGAAGATAACTTTCGACTCCAGAATCAGACAGGGTGACTCAGGGTAGGTTACGCAGCAAGACAACGCACTTGCTTTTGAGTATAGCTGTCGCATTCCGCTGTAAACGCATCGGAAATGTATCGCAAAGATGCCGAAAGGATCAAAACGACGAACCGTCGAGCCTTGATATGTTACCTCCGCTTCGACTTCGGCGTTGATTATCCAGGCTGGAAAGTAGACAGGCGAAAAGCGGACAGGAAGCTTGTATTTCACAAATGGAAGAAAATTGAACATGGAGGAGAACATTTCTTCACCACCGCACAGGGGCGCTGCCCATCTCGCCATAAATTTCTGGGCATCCTGGGGTGTCACCACGAACGGGAGTGCTAAGTGAAATATTAGTGCTGTCTCTGGATAGATAATGTAAGGCTGGCCACCTCTGAGCTTTTTGAAGCCGCCATAGGGTGTGTTCGAGTAGTGTCTATGGAAGCACGGCGAGGGCGAACGGATGCGCCTGAGCGCGAGCATCGTTCGGGAACTGGAGACGGAGGAGCCGGTCCCAAAACGGAAGAACACGCCGTCACGTGGGTCAATGATCGGACCTAGCTCTAAGCTAACTTGAACGGACCGGATGACACGTATGTCAGAAATTTATGGAAAGCAACCAGCACAGCGATCGTCATTAGAACCTTGTCGCTTCCCCATACCCCTTGTTTTTCTTTCTCTCTCTCTCTCTTCTTATGTTCGCACCAACATTATTGGTGATTCTCTTCCTGGCCGCCTTCAGTGCAGCGGCCGACTACTACAAGATTCTCGATGGTGCGATCCCGAAGCATGTCTTCAAGATAGGGAATTGGACGCTCATATGCGTGTAATATAGTCCACAAGTCTGCGTCCGACCGAGATATTAGAGCAGCATACAAGAGACTAAGCAAAAAATATCATCCAGACAAGAACAAGGCTGCAGATGCGGAAGAACAATTCGTGAACATAGCTCGAGGCGAGTGCACTAGTCCGTAGCAGCAGCCACGTCCGCTCAACCTTCTCATCTACAGCATATGAAGTCTTGTCGGACTCTACAGTGAGTCTACACGATACCGTCTAGTCGAGGAGGCAATAACGCATGCTCAGAAACGGCAAATATACGACCGACATGGAGAAGAAGGGCTAAAAGCTCATGAAGGTGGCCAGCATCAGCAGAACCCATTCGACGTCTTCTCAAGCTTCTTCGGCGGTCGTATGTGGCTTCAAAATTTGTATAGACGCGTCTTTCACTGACCTCCCTTCGCATAGACCAACACCAACAGGCACGACGAGGTCCATCCTCTCTGACCGAATTCGAAGTGTCGTTAGCGGACATTTATAAGGGTGCCAGTATTGACGTACGTTGTCGCGCATGCACTCTATTTAAGACTCTAAACAACGTTGTCCAGTTTATGATCAAGAAACGCATCCTGTGCGACCATTGTCGAGGGTCTGGCGCAGCCTCGGATGGCGATATACACACATGTACTGGCTGCAATGGCGCTGGCGTTAAACTTGTGAAGCAACAAGTGTGTTTCTCTGTTTGCTCGCCTCGAACCTTGTCTCATATCCATTATGCGCAGATCTTCCCGGGAATGTTTGCTCAAAGCCAAGTGACATGCAACGAATGCCACGGACGTGGCAAGGTTATCAAGAAGGTCTGTCCTCATTGCGGTGGAAGTAAAGTTGTCGATCATACCGCGCACTATACTTTGGATGTCACACCCGGCATGCCCGAGGGTCATGAAGTCGTGTTTGAAGGCGAGGCAGACGAGAGCCCTGATTGGGAGCCGGGCGATGTCATCTTACGAGTGAGAAGCAAGAAGGAGATTGGTGGCTTTAGGAGGAAAGAGACCAGCCTGTATTGGAAGCAGACTATCGGGGTCGATGAGGTGCGGTGTCTCTACTGGCCTATAAGAGTTTTATTGCTCAGACGTGATGACAGGCATTACTGGGCTTCGAGAGGAATATCACGCATCTAGACGGCAGGAATATTCAGATAAAGAGGAACGGTGTCACGCAGCCAGGCAAGTTGACATTGTCTCCCCTTGCTTCACTCTTTATATACCGTTTTCTGCAGGCTTCGTTCAGACTATTCAGGGAGAAGGAATGCCATCCTACGGAGGTCATGCGAAGGGAGACTTGTTCGTCGAATACAGTGTGGTTCTACCGGTAGAAATCACACCCGAAATGCGTCGGAGTGAGTCTCCTCAAATTTTTTACGTTTGTCTTCTCGGAGAGGGCGTGGTGCTATTTCGTAACCGGGGGACCACGTTCCCTTCACCAACCCTCCTTTCCGTCTTACCCATACTTGGACACGGGATATGTTTTGCTCACCACCGATTTTGGTCTTGCAGAAATCATGGAGGCTTTCCAAACACCATCGTCGACACACGACGAACTGTGATGTAACTATTAGAAATACCTTAATCATGTGGACCCTACTATATTATTCAGGCATCCTATCTACTAGAGTACAAGGACGCGAGCCATCTAGGTCGGCGATGTCTCGGACTCCAAGGAGGTCAACAGCTTCTTTCTCATTCAAAATCTCAAGGGGACTCTTTCCAGTTCTGTCTGTCCGTTGTGAACAACTCGCTGGGGTCTCTACGACAACGTATAGCTGTTGCGACGCATACCACTCAGCGCCCGACCCCGTTGAAAGAGGTCTTCTGCGTGAAAACACGACCGTAATCCGCCCGTCCTTGCGTCTCTGATATCTGACATTGCCCAATCCCGTCGCCTCGAGGGACAGCCAGCGGGCCTTGGCTCTTCTCTGTCACCTGCAGATTGTTCTTCCACCACCTCCGTGATCGACACATTCCCTACGTCCACGACCCCTCGTGCTTTTATTCCATGCCACTGCAGGGTAGCACACTAGAAGTTTCATTTCCTGGCCTATTTTCATGATCCTTGCTTTTTTGGCAGATCGACGTTCTGGCATTTGCGACTCTGAGTTGTAACGGTGAGCGGCGCTGGCGCTAAAAATAGGCAGCGCCAAGAGATTGATTGGAGTGCCGACCCCGAGGCTGTGCCACTGCCCGTTAGGCAGCGCGCCACACTCGTCGGCTACTGATCCTTAACTGAAGGAACAGCGGGATACCAGATGACTGCAGTTGGCTCCGAGTAAAATGCAAGCTACGACTGAATAAATCTCGGCATTTGGACGGGGCGCGGTGTGCGCCCGTCATACAAGATGCTGAGCGTTCAGCATTCTGTCAATGGTCTCGAGGCGCGCACACTGTCTTCTGTCTGATTTGACTGTCAGGCGCCGCTAGTAGATATGTCAGAGTTGTCGACAATGACCTCTAGGCTCTGTATAAATGTGCGCCTTCTCTGACTGGGGAGAGCATCTGCTTTCGTTCTACTTTTCCCTTCGTCTTTCGGTCTCTCTTTTTGGCCAGGTTGCCTCCTTACAGTCTTTATTTTTTTCGATTCGACGCTATAAACCAACTATAACCGACTTTCAAGTAAGCTCTGGTCACTTTTTTCATTGATCCTTGAGGACGAGGCTCACGGGGATGTTTATAGACGACGACCACCTCAAATTTATCGTCCAAGACCAACGCATTCGTCGTCATGATGGCCAAGTTCATTGCCACCTTCTTTGTCGCCGTTTTGGCCTTCGCGCCAATTGTCTCTGCTGCTCCTGCTGCCATTGAGCCCTCCGATTTGGGTTTGTATACTGATTCGTATCGGTATTGAAAACTTAAACTTACACAACTCCCTCCATAAAGTCACTCGCGGAGGATTCAAATCCTTCAACAACTGGGGAGGCTTCCATTCCTTGAATGGTTTCGACAACTTCTACGGTGTTGATAACTTTGGCAACTCGCACTTCAGCCCAAAGTCAATCACCATCGTCAAGGAGAAGCAGCTCGTTTGCCGTGCCCAAAGTATAGAGATCATTCAACAACGGCTCCTGATCATTCAGGAAATGGCCAAGCGGTAGGCCTGTTTCCTTTTCGTTTCGAAGATACCGAGGTTCTGACAGACGGAAACTAACAGCATCATCACCGAGCAGGTCTGCGAAGTGGAGATCCAGACCATCGTCTTCGAGCAGTTCTACGCCAGCCTGCACGGGTTCAGCCGCGACCTCCGACGCTTCTCTGGACGCCAAGTTGGGTACGATGCTGGCATTGCGAACCATTTCGGGTCAATAATCTCAAGCGATGGCTCGCTCACGACAAACAACTTCGGTTTCTCCGGCCACGACCTCGGAAAGTCGTATGTCATCCCTGTTGGCAATAATTGGGACAACGCACGCTCTTTCGGAACAGTCGGGAGCGCTTACCGCGCCGCTCGCAGCGCTGTTGTCTCCTTCTGAGTGCAGGAGTGCCTGGGCTTGGGTAAAAAAAAAATCACCGAAATTCATCAGAAATATCGCGACCAAGCCCTTGGCCATATAAGGGCAAGACGGTTAACTTCGGTGCCATTGCCCACCCAATCGCCTCTGTTGTTGTTAAGCGACACTTTTGGTAGTTTATTCCCATTTGTAATTCCTGGGGCGACTTGATCAATCAACCCTTGCTTGCCTTCAACACATAACTTCAAAGCTTCATCTTTGACATCTTCGGCATCTGACGGCAAGTCAATCAACGGCAAGGCGAAGTTCTCCAGACAAGATGTTCGATGCAAACGTGTTTATTACTCTCCTTACAGCCTACTCAGCTTCTCAGACAGCGCCCTGCAGCGGCGTGTTCACCATGCACAATTCATGTTGCGCTAAGAACGACCAGCCGGAAGAAAAATCAGAAAGGAACCAGCATCATCCTGGCTTTACTGCATGATGGGACTCAAATCCCAGTCCTCTGGGACATATCTAAACGACGAATAGGTCCGAGCTGTCCATTGTACCATTCCGTAGGTTCAGGTTGCGTTCTCACTGGTGCCAAGAATTCGCCAAGACCATCACTCATGACCTCCGATTCGAAGTTAAGATCAATTGTGGAAGGTGAGGGCCAGGAAACATCGCCCCTACCTACTAAGAATTCTCCCAAGCTTTTCTACGCTGCGACAATGCTTGAAAATTTGATTCACCTTCACTCAGTGCTCCTCCAGGAGATGTTGACTGAGCTCGGGAACATTGACGCGCATGGGGTCCTTACGGGGATGAGCCCTCGGAACCTTTGCCGCGAAGGCTTGTGACTGCTCAACAACTCCTCCCGAAGTGCCCGGTATGTGTGTTCGCTATTTTTACCCTCTGATCGATCATCCCCGCCTTGGCGCCTCTTGGCGCATTCAAGCCCTCTCGGTCCTTCCCTACATGCTCTAGACGCTTGGGTATGTCGAATTCTCCTGACTACATACGATCCCCATAGAAATCACGCCCGACTACCGGGAACTCCGTGAGTTGTTCAGGGGATTCTCCAGGGTATATAAGGGCCTCCCAGAAAAGCGAACTCCTCACACTTGTCGTTCGATTCAAGTCCATTCTCCCTTCTTTGGCCAGGTTGCCTTTCTCCCCTTCGTTCATCCCCTTCGATCTTCACTGCCTTTGCCGGACAATCAACTTTCCTTTTGACTTACCTGCCTTTCTTTCATCGCACCTTTCTTTCGACTTTTGTTCACCGCATCCATTCTTTTCAGCATGTTCTTCTCCGTCTCAAAGGCATTCACCCTTGTTGCTGCTGCTGCCGCAGTAGTCGCCTCGCCTGTGGCAAGGAGTAGGAGGGATTTGTCGACGAGTAAGCTTTATGTTGCTCTGTATGGCGAGTGGGTTGTTCTGACGGTTTTATCAGTTAGCAGTGTTTCTCCCATCTCATTCAACTTGTGGGGTGGTATCCAGTCCCTGGCTGGCTTCGATAATTTCTTCGGTCTCGGAAACTTTAACGGTTTCAACAACCAACAAATTATCGTTGTAAACCAGCAGCCCGTTTGCCAAGTGCAGCAGCTGCTCATCGTCCAACAACAACTCGCAATCATCCAGGAGTTCTCGAAGCAGTGAGTGCGCTAAGTGTTATTATTGTCGACGATACTCAGATACGTTCACAGACTAATCCTGTCGTCCATCTGCGACGTTGAGACCCAGGTCCTCATCCTCGAGCAGTTCCGTGGTGGTCTCCGCAACTTCCGCGGCGACTTGAGGCGCATTACCGGCCGCAACGCTGGTTTCGACGCCAACATCGCCCTGCTCTTCTCCCAGCTCCTCAACCAGGACGGCTCGATCAACTTCAAGAACTTCGGCTTCAACGGCTTGGACATCGGCAAGCAACTCGTTGTCCCCAGTGGCTTCAACTGGGTCGACAACAGGACCCCCCAGAACATCGACGAGATCCTGCGCATCCTTGCTCCGCAAAGCAGCAGCGTGCAGGTCCCCGTTCAGGGCAACATCAATGTCACCTCTTCCGAGTCCGCTTCTGAGTCCTCTTCCGCCGAGGCCTCTTCCGAATCTTCTGCTTAAACGACGCTTTATGTTGAATTAGACATGGACACGGACTCTAGGTACTTAGGCAGGTACCGGCAACGAGCATATACCACCATTCCCTTCTCCCATAATGGACTTTTCTTGTAGCGACTGGTTGTCCGTTTGTAATCTAGCGTAGAAAACAAACGTTTTTCATCTGAACGATGGTGTGATTGTAAGGCCGTCTCTGTCGCTGGCCTTTTCCCCTTACGGTGCGTGGAATGCACCAAGTAATAAAAAATGAAGATGCTACCAAAACAAGTCTTCTGACGGACGAAGTGAGTGCAGCTGTTGGTCGTATACTGTATATCACCGTTTGAGACTCATATTTTCCCCTTCTGTTGTACCGTAGATCCCGAGTGCATCCTGAGGGTGTATTATTATGCTCACATATGTATATAGCCTTCGAACTTGAAGTAAGCGGATTTGGACAGGAATAGGTAAGAGCCGGAGGTCGAAGAGGTCGAAGAAAATAATCAAGAACTTGCGACCAAAGCAGTTCGGCGTATAATACAACATGGATAGTATACAAGTTTCATATTACGCATCATTAAGCCTAAAGATATTCACTCAGTCAGGTCGCTTTTTCAGGAGACCAGGGAATCACGCACTAAATAATTGTACGATTTGCGATCCTCGCAACGCTCGAGATACTCCCGCTAGGCGATGTCTGGTAAGCCAACACATGAAGAATAGACAGAGGCACCAGCGCACCTCGATTAGCTGCTCTATTCGTTTTTTAATTGTAAGGGGTTCTGGGTGGAATTTGCTCGTTAGCTGGGCTGTCACTTCGTTGATGAGATCGTTATGCGTCATATGTTTTCGGTTCTTCATAATCCGGACTATGCAGGCCTGTCAATAACCGGAAAATATATAAGTCTGTTGTGAAACGGAGGTACTGGAAGTCATACCTCCATCTGGTGCTTCCGTTCCTCGTCTATTCGGTCACGCGTCTCCTTCCTCTCTGCCTTGTTCTCTACCTTGGACGAGATCAAACCGATCTTCACCTTCTTCATGGGACATGAAAAGCCGTCGTTGAACGAAAATGTGTCATCCAGATTTATGTCACGCCCTGAAGGGTGCTTCTTCAGCACCTTCCACTTTGCACAAGCTAATGACTGGAGCTGCCGCTTCAGTTCCACCTCCTCTATCTCTGCGGCGTCCTTGATGTCCTACAGGGAGGTCAATGACACATAGTCCGCCGAATGAGATTGGCATACCTGATAACTCAAGAAGTCACCGTCGCCCAGGTTTTCGAAAAGCAGGAGGATGACGAGACCGAAGGTCGAGACATTCAGTTCGTGCGAGCGAGCTTTAAATTGGACAATGACATCCGCATTCCCTAGGGAATATTGCCAAGTCAAACGTCGGCCAGAATGCCGTGAAAAGTAGAACTGTTCGAAAGATTTAGTTGCTTTCGACATCACCGATGGCAGGATACAAGATGACGGAGAATGAGTCATTGGCCAGGCGTTCGATGTCATAACAATGACGCTGAGTTCGATTTCGGGTGCCTACCAGGATGTCTGCATCAGCCACCCTCATACTTAGCATTTCTACCATGAAAGAGCAACGCACCGTAGTTTTGGAAACATGGTCCAAGTATGCCCGTGTCGTGTCCGCTGATATCCTCATGTCGTTAAACATGCCCTCCATCTTTTGCGTAAACTGGATGCCACATTCAACTTTGAGCTTCGCCAACATTCCACGTTCTGCATCGTCAGAAACCGAGCGACTATAGAGTAAGCGCTTCGCAAGATGTCCTTTGTAATACTTCTCGAAGACATCTTTCTCAGCGATGAAGCGGAAGACGGTGATGGTTTTGTCGAGAATATCGTCCACCTCTGTTTCGTTTTTCTGGAAAACTCTGAGTACGACGCAAATATGGCAGAAATCGCCCTTACCCCCTTCAAGCCTCTCTTCAAATGGTCATCGATGAAGAGGGAAATGAATTCAGAGCACTTCTCGTTCATGTTGATGAAAGAAGAGAATGCCTATTTCGTGTTTAGATCTATGCTGAAGACAAGAAACCAAATGCTTACACCATTAATCGCACTTTCGACTTCCCGATCCTTTTGAAATGAGGCCTCCCACACTGCGTCAAACTTATCTTTGAGACCGAGGACGGTTTCTACCCAGGTGATGGCAGGTTGAATTCCAGGTGCAGGTCCCCGGGCCTTGCCTTTTCCCTTGCCCTTCTTGTCGGTGCTTTCGAGGTCTCCTTCAACGTCGATGAAGTCGTCTTCCACTGATCCGCCGTTGATTTCCTTTCCACGTCGAACAATGGATTCCTTCAATGCTGATTTTAGATAGGGCAGGCCTTGAGGCACCATAACACAAAGACGGTACAGACGGGAAAGATCGTCGGTCTTGTTGTTGTCTAGCATGGCATCCAGACCCGAATTTTCTTTAGATATAACAGCTCGAAGATGTGGGGATAGCAGGTTATCCTGTAGGATTTGCAGCAGATGTGGTTTGGTATGGCTTGACAAGTAATGGTGTACTCTGTCTTCTTCTGCTTTGAGCCGTTGCTCTACCTGAACGAAGTAAGAATTGAACCATCGAATACGCGCCACTGACTTACAGATTGAAGAAATATTGGTGCTGTGGAAGAGTTCAGCAACTCTTCTCCCTCGCGCTTGTAGAATGTTTCGCTCTCCTTGAGAACGGCCGGTTCGAGATCAAGTTTATAGATCGTCGCGCCATGGGTGTCGCCTTCCAGACTCAAATAAACGTCTACACAACCCTTCATCGTTGACCGGTCGATCACGTATCCGTTCCGTTCGTGTCGAATTTGATTGAGAATTGCTGCCATTACATTTTCCTTTATTGGGGGTCGGATGATGTGCTTAAGGAACAATTGTAGGCCGAGATCATTAGTAGCTGGCACTTTTGCTGTCTGTGTATAGACGCGATCCTTGGAGGAATTCCATATCAGAACGAGAATATAAATGAGGTGAACTTACCATATATTTCAAGATTTGCCCCAACCTAACCATGTTGTTTATATGTCTAGTCCACACAGCTTTCAGTGACGTCAGTAACAAATCATCCTCGCCACTCTGAACTGAAGGGTCTGTCGTGCCAGATGGGAAGTGAGGGACGATGTTCCGTGTGGCTAGGGTTTCTAGATCCTCCGCGACAAGTCGCTTCAGCCCGTTATAGAGCATTTCTCCGTGTTTATTGAGAACCATGTTGTACGCAAAGCGATGGTTTTCCTCAAAAGACAAATTCGACGCGTTTTGGTCTTGTATTTCACGAATATTCCGTGCGAGTTCTGACCATGTTTTCTCCGCTGAGAATTCTGGGCCATGCTGCAAACCGGATGAAAGACCGCAAACAGAATATGAAACTGGCAATCACCTTCCGAGGCGCCATCTACGTTTCCGTTCAATATATTTCAGTATAGTGTCCCCGCCCAAGGTATGAGCACGACGCACAATCTTGGCTCGCCCCCGCCGGGCACTTGCTAACAAGGTGTTCCGTCAGAAAACAGACAGTTCCAGAGAATACAAAACTCTTACTTACCTCCGGTAGTTGCCATGATGGAATATGTGTGGATCAAGTATACTGTCGTCTTGCTGAGCCCAAGCAGCGAATCTACCAACTAGATCATCTCAGCAAGACGCTCAAAGCGCCCTGAATAATCAGCCCTTTGCGCTTATTTAGGCTGATGATCCACTGCCACACAGATGATAACAGCGCTAGCAAGACTTAAAGTTAGGCACCTCGTCATGCCTCTGCGGACACCTCATACTCGCGACCCTCCGATAACTGGGCCTTTATGTAAACGATGGATCATAGCTGCCAGTGCATGGGGCTCAGCACTCCGTTGCGCATTCAGTGTTAGCCTCTGTTGACTTCCGTTCACACTCATGAAGCGGACCGGTTCACAGAAGGGCGTATTCGGAGTGTGCGTGTATGGGCTGATTCGTACAGACTTTCCTCGGGCTTCATCCACTACACTCGACCCCCCCCTTCTGGCCCTTCGAGGTGAGTCGAGGACTGGATACATATTGAAAGCAGGCATATGCGCATCTAATAAACAAATTGCTGTTAGCAGGGAATTCTGCCTCTTCAGTCAGTTACCACCCTCTTAAACCAGTACACCGTCGGACAACAAGTCATCAGCAGATTCCTTTTCCCCCGAAACCATGTGATAGAACCGGTATGAACGAATGAATGTGGTAGGCCTCTACCAAATGCTATCTATGCTGAATTCCGATGAGGATCGATCCACCACATAAACATTCTTTCTTTGCCTTGTATCTGACGAGACATCAAATTTCAATGTCGTACTCACAGGACAAGACAATAGGCCGAGGATTCCACTGCTTTATCACAAAGGACAAGTAAGCGACCCAGCAGGACGGTGGGCTCGGAGGACCAAGGGTCTTCAGTGTTATTATCAGTGGTAACCCGGTCACATTATGAAGATGCATCATTTGTAGCAGGTAATTGCAGCGGCAGAGAACTGGAATGACAGTCGACGAATCTACATATAAGGATGTGGGTTACAAGAATAATGAGAAACTGCTATGATGATGCACGTGAAGAGCGAATCAAGTCTGTGAAATACTTTCGGAAATTCTTGCCGTCTAAATCTCGTAATTTGGTCGTGAAATCTGCCGCCATATCCGGTGGCCAATTTTGCGAGGGAAGGAAAACGTTGATGAAGAACGTGTATGCCTCCGTTCCCCTGGTTTTACAGATAATTTGTAGCAGGTTGGCGATCTCGTGGAGAACCTGTTAAGATCACCCACGTCAACTTGCCCGAGAAGGAAGTGGGACGAAGAAACTCACCACAACCAACTGACCATCCTTAAAATTGAAATTGGGTAATGAGGGGACTCGGAAGGCAGTAGGAATCAAGCGTTCGTATATGAACCGCTCGAAACCAGGCAACCTTTCACCCGCATCTTGTCCATTAGTCGCCGTTGGGGCACCGGCAGGTTGACCCCAGACTGTGACGCAGCGGCTGAGGAAGGTCAATGCAACCTTCTCGCAAGCGGGATCTAAAACATCTTCTGCTATCTGTTGCATAGTCTGGATGAGATTTTCAAAACCGGCCGAATTCCCTAGAGATTTACTGTCAGCGCCAACAAAATAAATTCAAAGACAGACTCACGATCTGAAATGAAAATTCCCTGGAGTCTGGAGGCCATAACGTTGTTCAAAAGGGCAAGATAAGCCTTTTTCGTCTCGATATGAGCACGTTGGTCATCTGTTCCAGAGATTGGTTGGGAAAGAAGCGTGGTGATATGTGTGCTCAGAGGACCAATTAACTGGTCTAGTACATCGAACATGTCTTTCTGATAATACAATAAATTGACAATCCGTCCCAAGTATCTCCTGAAACTGCGACATACCTGAAGTTTGTGGATGAGAAGGCCAATGAAATTCATGAAGTCAACTAATTCTGAAGGTTCGAAATGTGCCAACAAGTTGCTCATAAGTGGAGGAATAGAGTGGGTGACAGTCGGGCCAGCAGTTGCCAAGATTCTCGCAAATGCATATCTTGTCTGGCTTATCGTTACTGTCTGTTGGAGGAGGCCAAAAAGAATTACTTACTGCATCACGGATTGGCTTAAACACATTCATGGCCTCTAAGCAGACCAGAATCGCCTGTGCCATTTCCGCAAATACTTCAAGGGGCGGTAGAATATAGTTTGGCGGTAGTGGGTTAGGATAATCGGGGAATCCCTTGGCGATGTTTCCGAGGGCCATAATGATGTGGTGCACTTTGACGATAGGGACAAGATCAGAGGTGTCATTCGCCCTGACAGCCTGAAAGTTGACCGAAAGGTCGTCCATGAGAGGCTTCACCAGTGACAAGAGGACGGTGGATTGTTGTGACGGGTCCTTAAACATGAGAGAGCACAAGATGCCCGCTGTTTCGAACAGGAAGAGTTGTGACTCGAAAGTTGAGTTCTTGACGGCTTCTGTCAGGACATCTTGCTCAGGTTCTTCTGGTTCTGGAATCTCCACAGCGATTGGCAATAGATCGCGCATGCTGTCGATGATGGTGGGCGCAATGTCGACGGGTATCTCGTTTCTAAGCTCTTTTATGAATCGGTGGAAAAGGTAAAATAGTCGAGAACGATATTGTGAGTTGTCGTTATGTAGCCCCCTAGTCACACCAGATGAGTACCGGTCATAATTAGAGGCTGGAGGACTCACCGAACGTCCACTATGGCCTCTAGTGTAGGAATGATGCATTCTTTCCGGACTTTGAAGAAATCCGTATACCGTGAAACCGTCTCAAAGACCTGTAGGGCGACGCTTCGATTTGGAAATGAAGCGATTCCAGATTGAACTAGGGCTGCAAGCATCTCGCCATGAGGAGTCAAAGGATATTCCGAGTAGTTTGTCTCCCTTCGTTTATCTTTATCGACAGCAGGAGCTTGACAAAATGCGGCGCGGCCTTTTCCACCAGCTTGAAAAACAGTAAGTCATCGTGAGGTGCAAGGAGTATTGCTCATACTTTTGTTAATTTCGCCGAAGATGTAGACGAGATACACTCCGAGTTCCGCGTCATTCCATTTGATCGAGACTCCCGACCTGTACGCTGAGATCGTATTTGACGCCAGAGTTCGTACAGCGTCTGTCACGAGAGCTTGGTCGATTGAGAGAATGGAATCTAGGAAAGTACGCAAATCCTATGGCTGTCTCAATACTGTTCCTGAACGGTTGAGAGCGAAAGAAAGACTTGCCTTGCGCATCTTCTCGAATTCAGCGATATCATCTTCATCAGCTTCATCGGGGTCTGAGTCTACATCCCACTTCATCTTAATTAGGATAACCTCCAATAGCGAAATAAGGAACGCCCGTTTCGACTCGTCCAGTGGTTCAGTTGAAATCTTGCGAGCGCGTTTATACTACAGATAAAATGAGCGAGTGAATGGCATGACTTCTAGCTGTGCCTACCGCAGACAGAATAGTTTGTAGTAGTGGGAAAACGGTGGAGCACGTATCGTCGTAGTCGTCGGCCAAGAAATGAAGCATAACTGGCTGAATATGAAGAAGGTACGTTGAAGCTTCAGTGCGTATTTCTTCATTCGGGCAGTCCTAATCGGAGAGAATTTAACTGTAATGGGCACGCGACCATTCCAATGTCGTGTGAGCACTTACATCGACCAGTTTTGCCAATTCTTGACCGAGGACATTGAGCAACTTCCCCAATGCTTCGCGATACGACTCCTCTCCTTCATCGGTGTCGTCTCCACGTTCTTGCTGTTGTTGACGCGTTTTCGCCTCCAGGGCTTCGAGCACTTGCCCCAAAGACAGGACTTTCAGAAGTTGCAGCTTGTCGCTCGGCTCTTTGAGGCCTTTCGAAACAATGCGTAGGAGGGCGACAGACGTCGCTAATCGAATGGGTAATGAAGGATCAGCAAGCAGATTGAACAACAGTGGGACGGTTGTAGGGGTAACAGTAAGATTGATGTCTATCCAGCCTGCGGAAAGTAAAGCTCGTCAGGGAAGTTCGCTCGGTTTGTAAAGAACCGAAGAGACGCACCGACATATGACCCAAAGGTACGCACACCCCAATCCACCACCTCAACCACGTTATCCAATTCTTTTGGATCTGAGGTCGCAGTTGGGTCTTTCCTGAGCTCCGCCATCCTCTCTGCGCCTTCTGCCACGATGGTCAGAACAGCCTCATTGATTCTAGAGGCATCTCGCTCGCGCACTCCGTCCCTAACCCTTCCGTCGCGTGCATGGCGCGCTGCGCTGAACGTTCTCGCAGACTTGATGATTTGGTCTGCTACCTCGCCTGAGATCTCTAGCACGATGTGAAAGAAGAGTAGCGACACATGTCGGTTGAATCCCTTTTGCGAGCTTTGTTCCGTTGGCTGGATGAGAGTGAAGAGATCGGAGAAGAACGTTGGCCACTGTCCATTGTACGTGCAGAGGAAGAAGAGGGTGAGGGTATGGGAAAACTTGTTGCGAATGACTAGGAAAGAAACACCACTTAGTTGGTCCGTGTGTCACTTGGAAAGAAAAAGGATCGGGCGAGATAAGACCCTCACAAGTGGCATCAGCTTCCGCAGGACCCAACACGTATTCCGACTGAATATACGCGATCAACGCTTGCTGGAGGGTTTGGAAGGATTCATGGTCAAATCTCTCGAATCTATAACGAAGTGACTCGTGAGCAGAGGTTTAGAGGGTGTGCGGAACGCGAGAGCTTGGCTTCGCGGTGATAAGGCGTTAGAAATGAGGCGAATGAGGGGGGTATGCTTTGAGATGACGGCTTGGCCACATCCAACGCAAGGCGAAAGTCATTTGGCTTACCGGTTGTCCAAAAACTCATCTAGCACCCGAAGAGCAAAGAAGCGCACTTGCGCAGGATACTTTCTTGTCCCATCGGCGTTCTGATCGACAAAAAGTTTCAACACGAGCCTCCAAGTTTCATTCGAGTTTTGCTGGACGGTCGACAGATACGCCAACGCCTGCTGGTGAAGCGAAATCTGACTCTGATCAAAGGCAATGTTGATGGCCTGAACGACCTGCTCCATCTGCTGCTCCATAGATAGCTGTGACGTTCGACCACGACGCGTCTTTCCGAGGCCAGGCAGTGAGTAGAAGGGGAGTTAAAAGGTAGAAATTCGAAATGACTCTTTCGTCTTTACAAGGGCCATTCGGCACGTGGTTATCGCCATTTGTGGCTGACGGCCCGCTGTCCCGCTAAGCGCCTGGCTGGGTAGAAAAGAATTTGTGATCTCGACTCGAATACATCTTCTAACTAAAACTCTAGAATGTAGATATCCCCTGTGTGCACCCCTATCCACACTCTCCCACTAGATTCTTCGAACGCCAGTGACCTGCAAGTGTGAGGTTCAAATGGCAAGGCCATTTCCGCAGGTCGAAGCAGGACGGCGTGGGGCGGCGCGTCCCCGGTAGGAATGAATGAACCCTTCATGAGCCGGAAGTCATCAGTGTTCCATTGGTGCTCCAGCCATACTGCTCGACGACCGGTTTTCCCAAGGCATGTTGGTTCCAAAGTCACATTTGGGGGTGTTGTGAAAGTGTAGTCAGGCTCCCAGTTAGAGAACCTCTGATCTCTTTTCGAGGTGTCGACTGGGAAATGGAATACATTTACTTTCCCCCTCTGCATCGTGGAGAATGGCGAATGGGCGACCATGACCGAAATCGACTCCAAAGACGTCTGGTATAGTGGCTCAGCTGTCGTATAGATCTCAAGATTGCGATCTCTCGGAGTGTCGTAGTCCACGACGGAAGATTTCCAGTCTTCCACTGGGATCAGGTCGGTGGGAGAGAGATGAGATATTGGTTCTCCTGAGAGGATATTCATTGGTAGTTCCCGGACTTGAACTTTCAATTGCTCGTTGTAAACTCCAACAAGAGCAATGAATTCGGAATATATCCTGAACTGAAGTCGGCCACAATCGAACTTCTGGAGCAGAGATTGGAAGTGGACGCTGGATTTGAAATTGGGATAACGTACCGATAAACTGGGTGAGTCGATAAGAACAGTAACATTTGTTCGTGTATTGAGAACAACGATTTGGTGACTATGGGCTGCTTGGGATACATGGACGACGGCAGCTGCCACAATTGGGCCGGCTATTTCTGAATAGTAAAACACCCCAGGGTTCTCCACGACCCAATTGTTCATTAGGTATGGCGTCCCATTCTGACTGCCGCTTTCTATACGGCCCTTTAAATTGAGATGGTAGACAGTCAGCAATCTTCTAGGCAGAGCAGTAAGTGTAAGCCAGCAATAGTGCAGCCATGTCTAATCACCCTTTATGTGTTGGCGAGGCACCAAGAACAGAAATGAGGACACTGTCTCCGTCATCTTGCAGTGAAGCAGCAAATTTGAACGCGTGCAGAGGTTCGAATAACGCAATGCAGGTCGGTGTAACGGACGCGCCAGCAGCTTCTTCTAGGCGCCAAACGGAGAGATGGATTGAAGAAGCTGGAGACCGAGATAGAGTTACAAGCCACCGATTATCCAGCGGCTGCATGTGGATCACAGTGTTTCGTGAATGAATGCGTGTTATCCGTCGAATTGTTGAGACCTTTCGCTCCCAATTTCGGCTGAGTTGTAGCGCCCTGATTACACTTTGCTTGATTACGGGCCCGGGGATATGCGCAAGTTCTCCGCTGCGGATGTCAAGTGGAAGGTTATGACTGATATGGTGCCAAACATAGTCTGAAGAGGCGAAAGCGTGTAGGACACGACATGTCTGCGTGGCCGCAGCGGACATAAGGTTACGGTCAGCGTATACGTACCAAGGGTTAGTAATAATTCTCACCTGTATGAACGCGAGAAAACCCTTTGGTTCGAGGTTAATGCAGATTAGCAGTATTATGTCGTATGGGAGCTCCGTGAGGATCATGGGTAGCTGGGGGAGAGAAGATCTGATACGGGAAGGCGAAGTATTCCGTGACCGATAAGATTGCGGCACCGTGCAGTGGATTGATTACGAAAGCTGGGGTGTTCTTGTGTGCTACTTAAAGGTCACCGCCCGCTTTGAGCGTCTCACACCATGAATCTCCCATCTTCTACCCCCGCAGATCTCCCGACCCTTTCACCAATGTCTGAGCTCGACGTCTTCTCCGACTCAGAGTGGCTCGACGTCACCGCTGGACGTGACTCGGACGACAATGACTCCCTCACCGACCAGGACAGCGATCGCGACGATCTGGCTTCTATGCCACGTTCCCGGCGCTCGTCGTTCAGCAGCGAGAGTGCGATGAATAGCGACGTCGATGCTTGGGAAGGGTTCGTCTCCGATAGCGGCGATGAAGTTGCTCCTGGCATGTACCCTGTGCCACTTCCTGCCGCCCTTGGGGCTGAACCAATTGCGGTAGGGTTCAACCCGACTGCCACCGAAGCTATGGACCCAGCTGTCGCCGAGGAGGACCAACGCGTCAGGGAAGCCCTCGATCAGAGCTTTGTCGGCACTCTTAGTGCATCGCGTTCCAGCACCGGTGGCCACCTCTCCAGCACCCACACCTCTATTCGCGATCTTCGGTTGTCCTTCCCCGATCCTTTGACCAGTTCGCGAGATGAGTTGAATAGATCTTTCGAAGACGTTTCTTCCCCTACAGAGACCACTGCCAGCTCTACCACAGAGGATGAAGTCGAACCCCCTCAGACTGCTGCTCCGATAATCACAACCCCTCCGCTTGAGGATCCGGGTTTGTTATCTACTACACCCGAGGTCCAACATCACGAGGTCGGACATTTTGAGTCTGAGGACAAGAAAGAATTAGAGATTGTCCTCTACGGCGCTCCTTCTAGCATTATGTGGAGGTTTGTCCAGGAACTGGTCCAGAAGGCGCTAGTCAACTCAGGCTATGACTTCATTAACAACCTTCGTGACGATGAGCAAATTCAGACTCTCCGGCTCATCAGGAAGTCCGATGATGCAGCACCGTTCTTCAACATAATAACCATACATGATCGAACCCTCGGGTTTACTCCTAAAGCTGAAGTCGTAAGTTTAGTATCGTTTCTTTTCGTTCTGCCTTTTCATTCTACTTTCCGTCTCCTAGGACAATCTTGACTTTGCTGACCACCCTTCATTGGCAATTATTTACCTACCGACGTCCAAACTTCCAATTCTTCCATGGCACACCGCTTTCTTGCCTGTTTTCGTTCCTCCTTCTTTCATCACAGATGACGAGAAGAATGCAGCACTCCAAAGCGCCGAAGACGACTGGGATCTCCTCGCAGTTCCAGCAGACAGAATCCTCAAACTTGGAACAGGGAAGTCCATCGTATTTGACAGCCAGAGGCTTCAAGATGTTAAACCGTCGAATGCCCATGACGTTCTGTCTTGCATCGGGCGCGAGACGAAGAAGGTGACTGCGTCGAAGCCATTGACCGAACAGGTCAAATCAGTGAACGCTGTCACACTGTGCGTTTCACTTATTCGTTCCAAAGAGTTTTCTCTCTAACGATTCCTCCAGATTTGCCTTGATGTCTATCATCGTGGGATTCGCCTGCAATACCGCATTCCGGCCAGCATCACCAGCGCCGACACCCACTGTTAATTCATCCTCATCTTCATCGGGCAACGCAAGCTTATGGAACATCGTTGCTCAACCAAACCGCTCTGTCGCCGCAGCTTCAGGCGCCTACACTCACGGAAAAGGTTGCAGTGTTGGAAACTCCGTTATCTCCAGTCCCACTTTCGCGTTATCGGTGGTCAACACTGGCACCACTTCGCTTTCCGTGACGTTGCCGCCTTCTTCGTCTTCGTTGAGCCTCATCGTCGCCAGCAGCTCCAAGGCTTTGTCTGCAGTCACGACAACCACTCCGGCCAAGTGTTACAACTGCAAGGGCAGCACTTCCGATAATACGGCAGCAACAACAGACGTTGTCCTCCGAGCGACGACTACTCTCTCAGAGATCCCTCGGCTGAAGCCTTCCTCTTCCACTGTAGTTTCTCGTGCCAACGCCGCGTCGGTATCCTCCGTCCTTCTCACCGAGGGGTCCACTTCCAAGTCTACCATCGCTTCTGCGGCGTCGGCAGCTGCGAACCTCAACCTCAACACCGTCTCTGAGGTATTCGATGCCACGGCCAAGGCACTCACAGAAGCCGTCAGCAGCGACCTCAACGAACTGGTCGAGGCCGCGGATGAGCTCTTCAGCTCCATCATCCAGCAGACGGACATCGTGATCAAGCAGTCCAAGGGTAAAGCCCGTGCCCTCGGCGAGCAGCTGCAGAACCTGAACGAGGAGGTCATCGCACGCAATGAGAAAGCTAAGAAGCGTGCAAAGGAGCTCAAGAAGAAGGGCGAGGATATGATGCGTGGAGCGAAGGAGGAGTTCAAAGAGAGGTCGGATAGGGCTAAGAGCCGCGCCAGAGTGCTGAGGAAGACGATGATGGACGGTGGAACGGAGGCGTGGAAGACATATGGGAGGGCGCAGGGCGAGTGGGAGGAGAAGCTGTTGGGGAAGGTTGGTAGGAAGGAGAAGCAGTCGAAGAAGAACAGGAGGAACGAGAGGAGAGCCTCGGATAAAGAGAATGTCGCCACTTCAGGCGGCTCTCAGAGGAGGATCTGGAATCCCAGAGGATCTCGTCGTTCCAAGGTCTAATTCCCAGCCTGTCCCTTTCCCTATCAATTTTACGTCCCCCTTCTGTTTTCTGTTCCTCTTGCCCTCTTTCTGTCCTCCCTTTATAAGTTACCCCCTTTATCGATTACCTTTCCGACGGAAGTTCACTATGTAAATGTTAGTCCTGCATATTATGTATAACAAATAAACCATATCAGATTGTAACAGACTTGTAGTCGTGTTTATGCACTACACTCATCTACAACCTCGTTGAATGACGCATACTCTACGTTGCAACAAGATAGAGAGTAGTGGGATTGTACGATAAATTCGCAGATTCTAAATAATGATGCGTAGTTGTGTGGTCAACTCCGAGTCCATTTCTCATCGCCTCTAGAATATGATTTTGTCCACCTCTCGGTGGACTTCGACCACGAATGGTCTTATTTTTTCCGCCGAACCCGTGTCGAGGGTATGTAGAACTTCCTCGGCATGCGAAATACCGTCCTGCATACCGATAGATTTGGACTGATCCAGACTTTTGTAGAGCAGCTGACGAGCCTTTTCCTTGTCACCTGCAAACTGACGTGAAGAAGAGATCAGGTTTGACCGCGCAGCTCTGAGACTTTCAGACACTAACCTCACTGATCATAGCAAGATTGTAGAGCATAACGGCATATGCTTCTTCACAGATGGAGTGCTTGTATGGAGATCGTTCGCGAGTCGTGGTGGTAATATCCAAACCCTTCTTCGCCCACGACTCCGCTTGATGGAGCACCTCAGGGTTAACGTTGTTGCTTGGGTGGTTTCTCAGGATAAGTTCGGCCACATTGGCCATGAGTTGTGCACCTATGTGAGGTCACCATTGGAACCCAAAAATGATGCAATGCAACCTACCTCGGCATTTATCCTCCGCCGGCACTACAGCAGGGGCAGGAGGGATAAGAATGGCAATAGCCTGCAGGTAAAGCGGCATCGCATAACTGAGAATAAATGAGAACAGTTCCATGCAAAGGAGAGAATGCATATCACTTAATATTCCCGTGTCTCGCGTAGAAGGAACCCAAGGCTTCAAAAGGAGCTGCGAGATCATGCACCATGGCCCAAGGAGGGAGCCCGAGGTCTTGAAATTGCACCTTCGCGTGAGCGGTGGTGTCATCCGGGCCTTGACTATTACCAACCTTCCCAGACAATGGTGGGGTCACCAACATGTTCTTGAGGGTGGCCTCGACAGAGAAGGTGAGCCATTTTTCTTCTTTCTCATGTTTCTGCAGGGCATGTGCTAGTTCGCCGAGCTTGTACGCCAGTGCAACAGCGCGCATCCTCTCTGCGGCATTCAAGACTTCGAGTGCCTCGAGATCTATATCCGGATGATCACTAGAGGAAGGATCAGGGTAGGCAAAACGGAGCCTGCGAAGAGTATCTTCATATGCTTGGTAGGCTTCATCTTTCTTCTGCCCTTCTTCGAGCACGCTTGCTAGGGCAATGCCAATGCCAGTCAATTTAATCAAAGGTTGGTCCCCGAAAGCATCGAGTGGTATTGCTATGGCCTTGGTCCAAGCTCTTAGAAAAGGAGTCGGACACCGAGCACAAACGTTGAGAATGTACTCACCTTCTGAGATACTGTGATGCCACGTCAAATTCACCCTTACGTCTGGCGAGCAGACCACTGCGGAGATCTTTGCGAACTTCCGGCGGCCACAATGTCATGGCGCTATACATTTCGTACCTAGTGAAGTGGTAGGACAGAACATGGTCGAAATCAAGGTAGAATGTACTTACAGGCCATAGGCTGTCAAGCCTACCCCGACAGCAAGAAGGGAAGTCAAGTATGGAGATATACTCCATAAAGCTGTGGTGTCTCTGATGAAACCTAGCCGTTGGGTACTTTCTGTGTTTGCATACTCTTCTCCTGGTCGCCTATCATCAGCTTTTTTACTTTTCTGTCGGCGCGCTTCCGTGGCGAAGGTGCGGTGCACAGTTTGAGTGACAGAATGAGAGATTGAAGCACGTCTTGCGAGAAAAGTTGCACATCTGCCGGCAGGCGACGCTGTCCTCAGGATGACAGGTAGTAGTCGTGAGAAAGAACGTATCTGCATGGTTGGCTGCACAGAACGGTTCAGAGGTAAGGCCGGTAAGGGATGGACGTCGACATTCAACTTAGGTGGTTGGAAAAGTAAAACTGGGATTGAGTTGCATGTCGTCATCACGCTGTCCTCGCGATCTCGGCCCGTGTATTCCGCTCAGTCATGATATTCATCGTGATCCATGAATTTTGTCACGGCGCACGAAATAGTCTCCTCCTTCGACAGTAAACGACAACAATACAACCGCTGAGTAAAATAGGTCGCGGACCAAAAATTACAAACAAAAGAGCCCTACAAACGACAGTTCACGGCAGCCAGTATTACCCTAATTCATACGATGTTCAGATCAGAACCGAGGGTTACCATTGTTCTCCTCAGACGGAGACCAAGTGGGGGGAGGGGATCTCGACACAGGAACGTCCATTTCTCGCTCGATACTACGAATCTTCGATCGGAACGACCACCCTCCTCTTGGGTTGGCAGGCAGCCCATACATAGGAGGAGCAGGAGGAGCAGGAGGAGCGGTGCTACTAGGGGATGCTCCTGATGGGTTGGTGATGAACAACCTACGAGGACCTTCCAAATCTGTTTGGAGCTGTGGTAGAGGAGAGCGGATCGAAGGTGCAGCGCTGTTTACATCCACCCGGCTTCCGTGTTCTGCTTCCATGCTCACTGCCGTCGGGGATGGGACATATGTCGAGAACACCCTGAAGGCCCTTGAGAACCGGGAAAGGGGAGGCAGGATTTGCGAAGGAGGTCCAACGGCAGGAGGAGTAGCGGATGCTTCTGCTGAATCTGGAATGGCCACAAAGGCTTGCTGTGCGCCAGACCTGTATATAGGAAGACCGCCGGGTCCTCGCTTCTCGTCCCGCCTGTAGCTGTCCACACCTTGGGCGTGAAGGGGCAGTGGATAGTCCGGAGGGGGGCCATCTTCGAATTGTTCACCGTCCTCTGACTGCTTCTCAATATCCTGTTCGGGGTTGGGTGGGCGCTCAGGAGGATCCTGGTCGTCACGGCTTCGAATGTAGACGGGTGCGAAATCCGAGGCATCGAGTTCCTCGCTTGAGCGGACTGTAAATACTCTCAGCATAATCCCCTGGCGTTAGTGAGGAAGCACTTACGGTAGTCAGCGAGTCCCTTTCCGAAATTGAAACGACAAACAACTGCCAGAATAATTGTAGCAACGAGAAGAACGTAGGATGTTACGGTAAGCGTCGCAAAGAATGGCCAGGCCATGAAGATATATCGATACACTAATTATTGAAATAGGACTGTCTTGAGTAAGAGAATGAGATGGACACAGAAAGGGTGCTTACATTCGCTGAAGAACATAGCAGTCGATATGCCGATGAGGAGAACAGATATGATACAGAAGACCACGAAGCGGATGTTAGACTCGCGTCGGAAACAAATCCACCCCTAGAAAAGAGATAAATGCCTGTGAGAACAACTGGTAGAGAATTTGTTCTTACTAGGATAATCCATGGGAGCTGAACCTGAGATGATAGGCGAACATGAGTGAAATACGAGTTGTCAACGGCGAGTGACTTACAATGAGCGTAACGATAAAGGCCGCCAAATATAACTTGCAGTGACTAGCAAACTGACTGATAGGTGCATGGGTGACTTTATCGATCCACACGATTGCGGAAGAGATTGTGAAGAACCATGCGAGCTGGAGGCCGACGGAGAAGACTAAAACGAGCTAGATGTAGTTTCGTTTTCAGCTCTGGCATTACGACAGAAGGGGTGCCATAGTAGCTCATACCTTGTAAACCTTGTAAGCTCTTGGAGATGCCCCGACGCGTGCGAACGTCTGGTCAGCGTAGACCTGTACGTAAGACCAATTCCATATGAACGAAAGGGGGACGACAATAGAAGACTGTGCATACCGCGAACAACCGATACGAGAGGTACCCAATTAAGAGCAATGTTATCGCGTGAATGACACCACCAGGGATCTGGAAGACAACGTGTAAAAAGACAATCGTAGAGAAAGGAGGGATAACAGGCATACCGACTGTTCAAAGCGTTCCGTCCACCAATCTCCCATTAGGTCAACGCTGTTGCACGCCTTTGGGATAATGTCGTTTCGATACAAGCCCATGAGGTTTTTGACTGCAACTACACGATAGGCGGACCAGGCAGTGCCTAGGACATGCCCAAGGAAAGCTATCCCCAAATGGGGGATGGATTCGTTCAGAATCTGCGCAACGCGGGTTGGATTTAATCATCACACTTGGGCACGGTCTAAGCACTTACGGCGAGGAGTGAAACGACGAACAGCCAGATTTGGTACAAAAACGTGACAACATCCTCCCGTTGGGCGTCGTGCATCCTGAAAGATTGACGAGGTCAGGACAGAAAGAAGAAAAAAAGCAGGGACACTCGAAGGACACTTACACGTCGTTCAGCCACTTCAGAGAAACAATGCAGGCATCAGCCAGATCGACTTGACCGTTGTTGGCAGAATCGGCGGCGGCGGCGCCTTCGGTCGAGCTCGTAGCTCCTGAGCCTGACGACGTGGTTGTAGAGGAGGGGTTAATGGACGTTGGAGTAGGTAGAAACACCGTGGTAGATGTGGCGCTTGCGTCACCCTCATCGTCGCCTTCATCGTCACCCTCATCACCCTCGTCATCACTCTCATCATCCGAACTATCGCTTTCTCCTCTGGGTCTTCAGGAAAGGTGAGGTCGGGAAGAGACCCGAGGCCAGGAAGCCGTGTAGGCACTGCAACAGTTGGAAGAGGCACTGAGGTCGTAACGAAGATCGACGTTGTACTTGGTCCAACAGACGTAACGGTGATCGTTGTTGCTTGAGGTGCGTTAGGAGGGGGGGTTCCTGCAATCGTACCGGCATCGTCATCTTCCTCGTCCGAAGAAGAGAATCCCTCCTCGTCGGAGGATGACTCGGAAGATTCTTCATCTTCATCTTCCAGGCCTTCTTGTCGTCGGGAAAGCTGCATCGTCTCCAAAATTTGATAAAAATTATGAAGCAGATGACATCAAATCGTACCTTAGTTGACCTCTTTGCAAGTGCCGTGTTGAAATTTATCATCTCCACACAAACAATGCCTGACTTAGTGGGAAGACTGGGACATAGCCGGAGAACCTTGTCTTGCAGCACTGCAAGCCCGTCGAGATCGGCGTCGGCGTCGCGGGTGATAGAAGTCAACGCAGAGACAGCCTCCGAGTTGTACATGAAGGTGACACCCTCGATAGCCATAAGGACGACGCAGGCAACTAGGGCAACGAAGAAATAAATAGCGGTGAAGCGTGTCAAAGTAATTCTTTCATACTGCGTCGGTGTCAGCTGGCGCGGTCTATCTTCTATGTGTTTTATGACGCACGAGTATCCGCACTCTTGTCAATGAAAGAGTGTGCTTGAAAAATTGACGCCTCCCTTGTGCCAACATTATAAAGAAACGACGCAGAAAAAGGATAGAAAAGGGGCGCAGCCTCCAAAGGGATCTGTTGGAGTAGCAGCTGGAGGTGCTTGTGGGTGCAGGTCTTCAAGCTTTCCTAGCAGATCGGTGTAGCCAAAGGAGTGGACGGGACCAGCCTGATTCGCGACCCAGTGAGAGGAAGTAGTCCGGGAAAAGTGGGACAAGCCCGAGTCAAAGAGTTATAACGTTGGCGCAGGGGAGGGTTATAAGAAGTGGGGACTGTCTTCAAGGGGTCGAGAGACGTTAATAACAAGATTTTGGTTACGATCACGCCAAGAGAACGCGAACACCAATGATACTGCGAGCACACGGCCCGTCCCCCTATCAACAAAAGTGACATTCGTACAATTCGGATCGTGTCAAATTTCAATGGAGGCTCCAATAATGAATGCGAGGTCGTGTGCCGCAGCCTGAAGGTGTATGGAACAGCTAAAGGCTAGGATGAGGCGTCCGATTTTTTTAGAAAGCCTTTGAGCCAAGACGGTGCTTTTGGAGGCTGAAACCTGCTGAAATTCCATGCTGTGTTCTGGACAGTAGCCGCGCGATGCATCGAGGAACGCTGCACATTCGACTCTGGAGCGAGGACACAATTGAATGGAGGGTGATGGCATAACAACGGAAGCGGTAGGACTTTTCCCGAATCGGAAGACAGGATCACGTGAAGATCGCTTATGGACGTTGCGGTTACCACCTACGATTCGAGAGTCGAGACTTCCAGAGACTTCCTCTTCACCTCAAATGCCTGAACTCAATTGCACGCTGTCCTCGGGCGCCTGTCTTGTGCGGTAATTTTTTTTTGCTTGTCGGGGGCCGGGATCAGCACCGTCGAGAATTTGCATCCCTCATCCCTTAGCGGCGCCATGGCGCCAGTCCCCCTGTCCATCGCATACCCACGGAATTACCAGATCTGGCCATGCTGGCGATTTCTTTTTAACTTACCTTAACTCAGGTATTCAGGTAAATAATTTATCTACAGTTCCAGCCACCTACGTCCTGCACATCGAGCGGACGAGTTTCGAGAGATGAGTGGAGACGATAACAGCACCTCAATCTTATCTTGATCTTGCCTTTCGAATTTTATCTGCTCGGGAGTTGACGGAGCACCTTTATTCTCACACGTCTGATGCAAGTTTTCTGGCAGACGGGCGTCATGATCTTAAACCACAGACCCTGTCCTTCGGACAGAGCCGGGGATCTACTTACGGCGACCTGGCATCGGCCTCGTGGATTTAGAACTCCCTTCACTCCGAGAACTCCACTGATGCCTCACCAACATGCCCTCCACAGTCGTCATTGTGCGCGGAACGTGCACGTTTCACCTCAACATACCTTTACCTACTCCCTAGGGTCGCTCTCCGCCTATAGCTTGCCTCTCTATCTTCACCATCGATAACGGAAGCAAAGCCGGCGCCGGAAAAGTGCATCTTCAATAATGCTCCCAGTCCACCTACTCTTGTTCTGTTTGGAAACGACTGTCCTCTTCTCTGTGACGTCGGTCTACGCCAGGAAGCAACAATGCAGGCTACAACCTCCTCGCAACCAAGCCGTCCTTCAACCACCGGTCAACCCGGGGGTGGGAGGAGGCTCCTCCGGAGACGACATCACAACCCCGTTCCCTTCTTCAACCAGCTCTGTTGACGCTACTGCTACTGGCCCAATTGGAACAAGTGCAACCGGGACTTCTTCAGCCACTCCCACACCGTTTAGATACGGAATTGACAAAATCCGTGGGGTCAACTTGTAAGAGCATTTTCCTTCAGGCACTATTCATAATGTCCTTACATCCGTTGCAGAGGTGGCTGGCTCGTCTTAGAAGTATAATCAGCATCTTCAAACCATCATCAGCCCTTACTTACGCAGCCGAATGCAGCCGTGGATTACACCCAGTGTCTTTGAGAGCACTGCGAGAGATACCATTGTCGACGAGTACACCCTTGGCCAACTTCTCAACCAACAAACGGCCGAAACGATTCTCATGCATCATTGGGACACAGTACGTCCATTTGATACCCATCTTTTCCGCGAATCTTCCTAACGCATGGTTCATCACGCAGTGGATAACAGAGGACGACTTCGTCCAGATCAAAGCTGCAGGGCTAAATCATGTCCGGTGCGTTGGTCCGCACATCCCACATCACCCACCTCACCTATCCATCCCTCAGGTTACCAATTGGATACTGGTCCATCCCTATAACGTCTGCCGACACCTCCACATCGACCTCGCCGGACCCATACGTACCTGGAGCCTGGACTTACGTCCTCCGTGCGCTATCCTGGGCGAAGAAACACAACATCAATATAATCCTTGACCTGCACGGAGCGCCCGGCTCGCAGAATGGATATGACAACTCAGGCCAAAGGACAGCTAACCCTGTGTGGGCAGTGAATCCGGCGAATGTGACACGCACGATAGACACCTTGAGGTTCCTGGCGAAGGAGGTTGGAGATCAGGTGGCCGTGATCGAGCTATTGAACGAAGCTGCGGGGTTTCGGGGCGACAATTGGGCGGCTGTGACCAGGGAGTTCTGGCAGGACGCGTACGATGCTGTGAGGGAAGCCGCTGGAGATCAGGTGTATATCATGATTGGAGATGCTTTTTTGGGTGTCAACGTGGGCACCAGTGCTTCTCTCGCCTCTCGATGCTCATTCCCTTCTTTAGAGCTGGACAAACTTTTTGACGCCTCCGAGAGGGCACGGAGTCTTAATGGATTTCGTATGTATTCCTCTCTGCATACTGTCGCAGCAACGACTAACAGACAACATTTCAGCACGAGTATCAAATCTTTAGTGACCCGGAACTCGACAGGTCGATGGAGGAACATATCAACGTAAGCATCCTCACACCTTACTTTAACTCATCCCCAGCTTAACTCCCCCCCAGTTCGCCTGTAGCTACGCCCAAATTCTGCCAGCGTACTCGCAGAATAACCTCTGGACCATCATTGGCGAATGGTCGAACGCCATTACTGATTGTGCAAGATGGCTCAACGGGCGTGGTGTCGGAGCGCGGTGGGATGGGACGTATGCGTCTACAGGACCAGGAAGTCAGGTGCATGGAGATTGCAGTCATTACACTGGATCGTATCAGAATTGGACACAGTCTTATAGGGACTACTTAAGGAGGTGCGTCATTCTTTTCTTTAACACTCTAGTCAGTCGCTGCGTGGGTGCTAACCGTGACCTTTAGGTACTGGGAAGTCCAAGTCCAAGTCGGCGAAATGGCTGAAGGTTGGGTCTTCTGGACGTGGAAGGTACCTCGCCTCTTCCGTTCATTTGCTACCCGCTGTATGGTACGAACTGACGTTTGTCTTTCTTTCATCTCCAGGCCGAGAATGCCGATGAATGGAGTTACCAGAAGGGCCTTGAGGGCGGCTGGATACCGAAGGATCCAAGCAATTGGAAGTACCCTAACATTTGTTCCTAAGCTATGGTTTGGGTTGCTTTCAGTGTGTCGCGCGGTACTGTTGGGCTGTACGGTCGATCGGTCGGAGAGGAAGTTCAAGATGTCTCTATGGCTCACCGACATGACCACTGTGCAGCATCACTCCTACGGTACGCGACCAATCGCATCAAGATGACGGTGCAGTAAATTATCTGTGTGGTGTAGTGTATCAATTTTATGTATTCCGACATCCCCAACGCTAGTGTGATGCTGTAAAATGAAACGCTGGGTGATCGGGTGCTCAGCTAAGTATGAGTATGCTGATAAGATATCAAGTTTGGGGCGGCTTGACTAGCAAGCTGCCGCCGCAACCTTCTTCTTGGTGATTGGGAAGTACTACGCTGGGGGCTTTGAATGGGTTTGCTTTCCTATGAGCGATCATGATAAGCTGATCATCTAACGGTGACTCGGAGGGCTACCAGCTTCCTCAAGGGAGAAGTAAGTCGCAGTTAAGCACGATAGAAGCACCGTAGCGCCCGACGGCGGTAATGGTGCTGGCAGACCTATAGTATAAATCTCGGTTGGAGAAATCGCTCATCTGAAATGATTTAGTATAGTATCAGTGCAGCCTCTACAGCGAACACTCTGGTTCGCGGCCATGCGGTGTTTCAGGAAAAATAATTGGCTTAGGCGTAGTTCTTCCTCAGGATAATTGTGAAATGCGATGGATCTCCGAGCAGGTCTGATGATCCGTTGCGCCACAGATACCCTTTCGATGAATTTTTTACCCCGCAAATACATGCGCATTTGAAACCCTCGGTTCTGTGGGGTACAGGTCATCTATTAAATCACTTCAAAATTCGGACTGCCTGGGATTTCTGGAGTCAGAAGCAGAAGCCTTCAGAGCTGGTGTCAAATTTGACCAAAAATGAAACTTGAAAGGTCGCCGTGAGGCCAGCACTGGGTAGGATACAAGACCATTCTTCGCCAGTCCATATTGTCATGCGCTTCACTTCCCTCGTCCTCTATTCCTCCCTTGGTTGTCCCAAATCTAAGCGCGCCAAAGACATTCCTGGGTATAAATATCCAGACCATGATCAGCAAGGATGTGATACACCTGAACCGTCTCGCTGCTATCGGCGCTGTACTTGCTCCCATAATACTTGAAAGGCTAGAATCGATTGGAACCCTCAGCCCTTCACATCGAAACCTTTATCCAGCAACAAGGGAGGCTTCATTGTGAACTCACCTGCCACTGCTTTGATTGGCAAGGGCCCGTGCTCGTCCTCTGTCTAGAGCACCACCCAGAGGTCTCCTAGCGATTAAAGACGGGGATGTCATTCACGAAGTAAGCGAGGATCGGTTACAGATGACACATATGGAGTACTCGAGCCATCATAATTGGCTAAAGTTGCTAAAAGGGGCTGCATGAGCATCCGTCGTGCAGTTCTAGCCAACCTCCGCTTGAGCGACATATGAAGTACGTGATGTCATGGAAGTGCGATATTATCGTATGTGTGTAGTAGGCATGCTTTCTCGGAAGCCAGGCCTTGTCGTCTCGATTTCGACATTTCACATCGATGGATGGATTGCACATCGAACATCCTTGATCGAAGGTCACTTGGATTGTTGGAAACACGACAAAGGAGAGCCCATGGCGCCCGCGACGTTTGCATGATGAGACCTACTTATTACTGCGGCTGGCATGTCGAAGGAGGCGGGGACTTGTCCAAGCTGATATGATAGATGGAGAGAACCCAGCCGCATCATGACAGCCCGTGTCTTGAAAAAAAACATCGAACGACGCATGTATCTGGCGTGTATCATGATCAGAAAGGCTAATTACGTTGCAAGTGGAAATGAAGGACGCCAACCGAGTCTCGAGGGAGGATCATCGTAAGTGATCCGAGATAACATGGGTCAGCAGTTGTGAATTGTCTGGGTTTCAATGCCTTCGAGTAGCAGCACGGAGTGTGGACAGGAGAGGGGTTTGTCATTTACAGAGCTATCACGAACAGTCTGGGGTAGATTTAGACTCTGGGCCGGAGAGGCTATATTTAAAGCCGGAAATGGGTCCCGCGCAGCCGAAAGAGGCAGTTTTCTGCAAAAGACGGCCGCATTTACGACGCGCGTACGGCCACGTGACTCCCTCCAAGCAAAAATTCGTTGGGGGAGCCTGGTTTGGGGTCAGGGACATATATAATTTCTGGTTGGCCCCAGACCATCTTTTCCTTCGCGTCTACGTGCTAGACATCCCCCTTCATAGATTCCGCTGTCCGAGTTGTCTCTCACAGCGTCCGCCCCGCAAAGATGTCCGTACCCAACGGACACGCCATCGCAGCTCCAGCTATTGCAATACGTCCCCTAATCATCGCTGTTGGCCAAATTAGAGTCCGTGCTTTTCTCCACCCGCCGCGTATCGTGCTGAACCTGTTTCCCTCTCCAGGTCTCAATCCCGGTGTTGACCCAACCCGACGAATGGATTGCTGCAGAAGTCCTCCGAGACGAGTTCACGCATACCCAATCACTATTAGACGCAGTCGACAGCACCACTCAGCTTGAAAACGAATCGGAAGCAGCTCTAGAGCTCTCCGCCCGCTTCCTCGCCCATGTCGCGGACAGCATCCCCAAAGACCCACAATCCACTACTGCACGCACCGCGTTGCTCCTCAACGTGCTCAAGCACTTTACGTCATCATACCTCGCCAGCAAGGATATCCATGTCCTCACATCCACATTCGACTCAGAGACGCGCCAAGTTGTCCTCTCGTCCTACTTCCGCGCCGTGGCTGCTCTCCAGGCTCAACACGTCGCCGAAATTCCAGCCCAACCTAAGTCTACGCTCCTCGAGGCAGCGGTCTCCGGTAAAGCCTCTATTTTCGCCCTTTTCGGCGGTCAGGGCACGAACGAAGTCTACTTCGACGAGCTTCAGAACTTATACGACATTTACACACCTTTTGCTGCGCCATTCCTGCAAACCATCACAGAAGAAATTTTGATCCCACTTGCGGAGGAAGAGGAGGATTCCACCTTCTACACCTTCGGCCTCGACGTCGTGTCGTGGCTCTCCGGCGCGGCCACTCGCCCTGCCGTACCATACCTTGCGTCCGTTCCCGTATCGTTTCCACTGATCGGCCTCACTCAACTCCTCCAATACCTAATCGTTTGCCGTGTCGCCAACCTCAGCCCAGGCGAACTCCGAAGCCGCCTCGCCGGGGCTACCGGGCACTCCCAAGGAGTCGTTTCTGCTATCGCCATCTCCGCATCAGGCACCTTCGATGAATTTACGGAGAACTCACGCAAAGCCCTCAAATGGCTTTTCTATTGCGGCCTTCGTGGCCAGCAAGCCTTCCCCGTCACCTCGTTAGAGCCTAGCATAGTTCAAGATTCCGTCGAAGGCGGAGAAGGTGTTCCTGGCCCTATGCTATCAGTCACGGGTCTCAGCCTCATAGAACTCGAGCCTCACATTGTCAAGACGAACAAGCACCTTTCAGCTGTCTCCCAGCTCTACGTTTCTCTCCACAATGGACCGAAAGCTTTCGTAGTCACAGGCCCTCCCAAAGCACTCTTTGGATTGGTTACCAGCTTGAGGAAAGTGAAGGCTACTAGTGGCCTTGATCAGAGCAAGATTCCCTTCTCTCAGCGCAAGCCTGTCTTTTCCGTCAGATTCTTGGTCGTAGGCGCTCCGTATCACAGCGAATACTTGGCTGAAGCTACAGCGCTAGTTGTTGAGGAAGACTTGGAAGGGGAAGACTTGTGGGAGGCGAAGGAACTTCAGGTTCCTGTTTACAACACAGAAGATGGTATGTAGTCAGTTGTCGTTGCGGTTTCACATAGGTGGCTGATGTATACTGCATAGGATCCGACATGCGCGAGCTCAAGACGTCCATCGCGCGTTCGCTCTGCGAACAAATCTTCACGTCGCCGATCCACTGGACGAAGGCCACAAATTTCCCCGAGACGGCCACACACGCCATAGATTTTGGTCCCGGAGGTTTGAGTGGCATTGGTCCATTGACTGCTAGGAATTTCGACGGCCGCGGCGTTCGTGTCGTCGTCATCGGCGAAAAGGGTAAAGGTGACGCGGAGCTATATAGCTCCATCAGTATCAAGTACGAGGAGTGGTGGAGTAAGAGGTGGTCTCCTAGCCTCATTCGGACCAGGTACGCACTTCGCATTTCTCTTTCGTCTGCACCTTCTGAGCCGTTCTCAGTGATGGAAAGCTCCATCTCGACACGCCATTCTCCCGTCTCCTGGGCAAGCCGCCCATCATGGTCGCTGGAATGACGCCCTCTACCGTCAAGGCAGGCTTCGTGAGCGCAGTACTTGACGCCGGATTCCACATCGAACTGGCCGGTGGTGGCCACTACAATGCAGCTGCTCTGCGTGCCAAAGTTGCCGAAATTCAGAAGAGTGTTCCTGCCGGTGTCGGCATCACCCTGAACGCCCTCTACATCAACCCCCGCCAATTTACCTTCCAGTTCCCCTTGTGGCAAGAAATGCGAAAGGAGGGCCTTCCCATCGAGGGTTTCTGCGTTGCTGCTGGTGTTCCGACCACGGAAAAGGCTGTTGAGATCATAGACGGCCTGAAAGCCGCAGGCATCAAGCACGTTTCCTTCAAGCCTGGCTCCGTCGATGGCATCCGTCAAGTCATCAACATCGCCGCCGCCAATCCCAGCTTCCCCATCATCATGCAGTGGACCGGTGGCCGCGCTGGTGGTCACCACTCTTTCGAAGACTTCCACCAACCCGTCCTTGCGACCTATCGTGCCATCCGTCAACACCCTAACATCATTCTTGTCGGTGGTTCTGGCTTTGGATCCGCTGACGACGTGTGGGAGTACCTGACGGGAGATTGGTCTGTCGAGCGCTTCGGTATCCAGCCCATGCCCTTCGACGGTTTCTTGTTCGCCAGTCGCGTCATGGTCGCGAAGGAAGCTCACACGAGCTCTTCCGTCAAAGACTTGATTGTCAGTGCCTCTGGTGTCGATGACGGTGCCTGGGAGGGCACATACGTCAAGCCTACTGGTGGCATCTTGACTGTTCGTTCGGAGTTGGGTGAACCGATCCATAAAGTCGCAACAAGGGGCGTCAAGTTGTGGAAGGAATTCGATGACACTGTCTTCAAGTTGCCGAAAGAGAAACGCACCGCTTGGCTTGCAGAACGCCGAGCGGAGATTATCGCCAAGTTGAACAAGGATTTTGCAAAGCCCTGGTTTGGCTGGAAGAAGGATGGTAGCGTTGCTTCTGATTTGGGTGACATGACCTATGAAGAAACCGTACTAAGGATGGTGCGCTTGATGTTCGTGGCGCATCAGCAACGTTGGGTGGACGTTTCGTTGAGGAATCTCACTGGCGACTGGCTGAGGCGCGTCGAGGAGCGTTTTGCTGGAGTCAATGGGGATGGAAAGAAGCCCTCGCTGCTTCAAAGCTTTACATCTTTGGACGATCCTTTGCCGTTTGTTGAGAAGTTCTTCGAGAAGTATCCCCTCGCGAGGGTACAGCTTCTCGCTGCTGAAGATGCTGCATATTTCCTCGCGATCGCACAGAGGCCAGGGCAGAAACCTGTTCCTTTCATCCCGGTCCTGGACTCCAGCTTTGAAGTATGGTTCAAGAAGGTACGTGATTGACATGTGATTTTTGCCCCATATGTTGTCTTTTCCTTTTTGCAACCGATTGCTCACGATCGTCCAATAGGATTCGCTCTGGGCGGCTGAAGATATTGATGCTGTATTTGATCAGGATCCCCAACGTGTGTGCATCCTGCAAGGTCCTGTCGCCGTCAAGTGGTCGGCAAAGAAAGACGAGCCCATTAAGGAACTATTGGGCAACATCAATGACGGCCTCATCCAGCGCCTCCTGGAGCGCAAGTACAATGGCGATGCCTCGGCTGTCCCAACCATCGACTATCTCGCTGTCGAGCCGCCTTCCGTCAACGAAAATGTAGTTGGCATTGCCCGCAGCCAGAACGGAAATCTCGTCAGCTTCGAGTTCGGGCCTCAGCTTCCTGATACTTCTGCTTGGCTTGAAACCCTGGGGGGTTCGGGGCTCAGCTGGCTTCGTGCGTTGGTCTCTTCAACTACTATCGTTCAAGGTACTTCCTACATCGACAATCCTCTTCGTCGTATCTTTGCCCCTCGCGTTGGCCAGAAGGTTGTTGTCAAGTATTCCGACTCTCAGCCTTCATCTGTCACCGTCTACGGCGCCGCACGCTCATATGGCGAGCACATCTCCAGCTTTAAGGCTCTCGAGGTTGTCTATGTCCCTGAGACCAAGTTGATCAACCTAACTCTCTTCGAGGAGCGCCGCGGTAGCTCCATCCCTCTTGCTCTTCAATTCCAGTACAATCCTTCGCAAGGCTTCGCTCCCATCCACGAAATCGCCACCGACCGCAACATGCGTATCAAGCAGTTCTACTGGAAGTTGTGGTATGGCGACAAGGAAATTCTCCCCGAGATCGACATTCGCGACAAGTTTGTCGGCCCAGAGGTCACGATAAGTGCTGAGGATGTCGAACAGTTTTGTGCTGTTGTTGGCAATCAAGGAGAGTCCTTCAAGACAGCGAGGAACGAGAATGTTCAAGCTCCAATGGATTTCGCTATCGTCACGGGCTGGCAGGTGCGTTCATGAATTACGTCCACCAGTCATGCGTTGTCTTACATTTTGTTTGCAGGCGATCATGAAGTCCATCTTCCCAGGCGCAATCGACGGTGATTTGCTGAAGCTGGTCCACCTTTCGAATGGTTTCCGCATCGTCGACGGCGCGAAGCCTCTTCAAGTTGATGATGTTTGCAAGTCTGAAGCTCGCATCGTCTCCGTGACCAACAGCAACGAGGGCAAGATTGTCAAGGTCAAGGGCTACGTCTATCGTCAAGGCCAACCCGTCATTCAAGTCGTTTCGTCCTTCTTATACCGAGGCCGCTTCGCTGACTATGAGAATACATTTGACACGACCGACGAGGCCGATTACCTAGTCCCCCTCGAAACCGATGCTGCTGTTGGGGTGCTGCAATCCAAGGAGTGGTTCGAATGGGAGAACGAGTCTTCCCCTCTTCTGGCTGGCACTTCCCTTCTTTTCCGTATTCAGTCCCAAGTATCGTTCAAGGACAGGACTGCGTATCGCAACGTCTCTGTGTCTGGTGACATCTTTGTCCGCAACCAGCTCAAGGTGCTAGTTAAGGTCGGATCTGTTGACTTCCAACAGGACGATTCGCAGGGGAACCCAGTTCTTGCCTATCTCCAACGTCACGGTACTCCCCAAGGCTTGACCACCCCACTTGCAAACGAGGGATACTCTCTTACCACTTCCGACATCAACACTGTCTTCACGACCCCACTTACAAACGAGCCGTACTCCAAGATCTCCGGGGACTTCAACCCGATCCATGTCAACCCTTACTTCTCCGACTTTGCGTCATTGCCTGCCACTATCACCCATGGAATGTGGTCCAGTGCAGCTACTCGCCGCTACGTCGAAACTGTTGTTGCCAAAGGCCATCCAGAGCGCGTTATCGCGTATGTATAATGCTACACTCTACTTTTTCCTATGATTGAACTGTTTCTGCAGGTACGATGTCAGCTTCGTCGGGATGGTCATTCCTGGTGATACTCTCGAGGTCAAGCTTCGACACATTGGCATGTGTGACGGCAATCTAGTCATCAAGATCGACACAACTAATAGCCAAGGCGAGAAGGTCTTGCAAGGCTCGGCCGAAGTATCTCAACCAACCACCGTTTATGTTTTCACTGGCCAAGGTTCGCAGGAGCCCGGCATGGGTATGGACTTGTACAACAACTCTCCGGCCGCTCGCGCCGTTTGGGATGGAGCCGATGCCCACCTCCTTGCTGTGTACGGGTTCTCTATCGTCGAGATTGTCAAGGACAACCCGAAGGAGAAGACCATCTACTTCGGCGGTATCAAGGGTCAGGCCATTCGTCAGAGGTACATGGACATGACCTACGACGCAACGGACAAAGATGGCCATGTGAAGACCCTTCCTCTCTTCGCCGACATTGATGTTCGCACCCCCAAGTACACCTTCAGCCACCCGAATGGTCTTCTGTTCGCGACTCAGTTCGCCCAAATCGCCCTAGTTGTCACCGAGAAGGCTGCATTCGAAGACATGCGTGTCAAGGGCTTCGTGCAAAAAGATTGCGCTTTCGCCGGCCATTCTCTAGGAGAATATTCCGCTCTTGCTTCTATCGCTGACGTCCTCCACATTTCCAATCTTGTCGACGTTGTCTTCTACCGTGGTATCACCATGCAGCGTGCAGTAGAACGTGATTCGGAGAACCGCTCCAACTATGCTATGTGCGCCGTCAACCCTAGCCGTATTTCGCCAACTTTCAGCGACGCCGCTCTCCGTGAAGTCGTGGATACGATCGCGACTGTCACTGCGGCACTTCTCGAGATCGTCAACTACAACGTTGAGGTATGTTGCATTCATATGATCCTTGGTGACAGTTCAAACATGGTTCCTAGGGCCAACAATACGTGTGCGCGGGAGAGCTCGTTGCCCTTCAAACTATGACCAATGTCCTAAACTTCCTGAAGATCCAGAAAATCGATATTGCGAAGGTCTTTCCCTTGCCTCTTCTCAATATTTTTGGGATTATAATTGTTGCTTTTCTAGCTAACTGAGACGTACACCGTTGAGAAGGTCAAGGAGATGCTTACGGACATCGTCAAAGAATGCTTCTCCAAGGCTCAAGCTCAGCAGAAGGCCGAGGGTTACATTAAGTTGGAGCGTGGTTTCGCAACGATTCCTCTTCCGGGCATCGACGTGCCTTTCCACTCGCGCTACCTGTGGGCGGGTGTCCTACCTTTCCGTGCCTGTGAGTCTCATGTCATACCTTTCTAAGTTCGGCAGACTGACGTCTTGTCTAGACTTGTCGAAGAAGATTAACGCGACGAGCCTCAACCCCGACATGCTCATAGGCAAATACATCCCCAATTTAATTGCGAAGCCGTTTGATGTCTCTCGCGAATATGCTCAGATCATTTATGATCAGACATCTTCGCCCAAGCTGGATAAGGTGCTCAGGAAGTGGGAGGAAGACCAATGGGCCAAGCCTGAAAAGCGCCAACAGCTCGCATACATCATCCTTGTGGAGCTTCTTGCGTACCAATTCGCGTCTCCCGTACGATGGATTCAGACTCAAGATCTGCTCTTCACTTCTTTCAATTTCGAGCGATTTATCGAGCTCGGACCTTCGCCCACGTTGACAGGAATGGCCACGCGTACACTGAAGGCGAAATACGAGCACATTGACGGCGCCCGCAGCATGACCCGTACTATTCTGTGCCACTCCAAGAACGTCAAGGAGATCTACTACCACTACGAAGATGAAGCCGAAACCCCAGCTGTTGAAGAGTCGGCATCTGAAACTCCGACACCTGCCGCAGCCATTTCAACCCCATCCGCACCAGCTGCCCCCGCTGCCGTCCCATCCGGGCCTGCCGCCAGTATTGAGGATGTGCCCATCAAAGCTGTCGATATTCTCCTCGTTGTCGTTGCTCAGAAGCTCAAGAAGCGTGTTGACGAAATTTCGCTTTCGAAGACCATCAAAGACCTCGTTGGGGGCAAGTCCACACTCCAGAACGAAATTTTGGGTGACCTTCAGCAGGAGTTTGCGTCTGCACCTGAGAAAGGCGAGGAACTACCCCTTGAGGAGCTTGGCTCTGCTCTCGGTAATGGGTTCAGTGGTGCCTTGGGTAAATACAGCACAGGCCTGATCTCTCGACTCGTCGGCGGCAAGATGCCTGGAGGTTTCAATGCTTCCGCTATCAAGTCCTATCTTGCCAAAAGCTGGGGCCTTGGTCCTTCGCGTTCGGACGGAGTCTTGCTTCTCGCTACCACCTTGGAGCCTCCCAAGCGCCTAGCTTCTGAGGCGGAGGCCAAGTCTTGGCTCGATGGAGTCGTGTCTGTTTACGCGCAGCGTGCAGGCATTTCTCTTTTGGCCGCTGGTGTTGCTGGAGGTGGCAACGGAAGCGGAGGCGGTGCAGTCATCAATAGCGAAGAGTTCCTCAAGTTCCAGGCAGACCAGAACAAATTCGCCGCTCAGCATGTCGAACTCTATATGCGTTATCTCGGACGTGATTCACGATCAGGAGAACTCGCATTCGATCAGGAGAAAGCAAACAACCTTGCCCTTCAAGCCAAGCTAGACAGCATTACTCGCGAACACGGTGACGCCTATATTGACGGTATTCAGCCCCGTTTCGACCCACTGAAGGCTCGCCGTTTCGACTCCTCTTGGAACTGGGCGCGTCAAGATGCTCTTCTCATGTATTATGATATTCTCTTCGGCCGTCTTGAAACCGTTGATCGGGAAATCACCGCTCGTTGCATCGCGATTCTCAACCGTGCTGATCCCGCTCTCCTTCAGTACATGCAGTACAACATCGATCGCTGCGATCCTTCCAAAGGCAAAACTTACAAGCTTGCGAAGGATTTCGGTCAAGAGCTCATCAACAACACGAAGGAAGTTGTTGGCAAACCGCCTACATATAAGGACGGTGAGTTTAGCTGTTTTTCTCTTCCGATGTTTCTTCCTGACTATCTGGCAGTTACATTCCCCACTGCTCCTCATACCGAGGTGACTGAGAAGGGCGATATCAAATACTCTGAAGTTGTTCGTGAAAACGTTCGCAAGCTCGAGGCCTATGTGGAAGAGATGGCTAGAAGCGATACTGTTCCTGGCGCTGTCAACATCCAGAAGGTCCAAGACGATGTTCTCAAACTCTGGACAGTCGTGAAATCTCTTCCCGAAATAAGTTCTGATCAAAAGAACCGCATCAAGGCTTTGTATGAAGGTGTCGCCAAATCACTCCATCAATCGCCTCAGTCTCCCGTTTCCCGCAGCCGTCGCTCTTCCTCGCAATTCCTTCGCCCTCAGGTTACTGGCATTACTCCTGTGACCGCCGTATCATCCGACAAAGTTCCCCTTCTTCACCTTAAGCGCAAAGTCGGTGGTAACTGGGAGTATAGCAGCAATCTCACCGCGGTCTATCTCGACATTTTGCATGAAATTGCCACGTCGGGCACAACGTTCAAGGACAAGAATGCTCTTCTTACGGGAGTGGGCAAAGGCTCTATCGGCGTCGAAGTCGTCAAAGGCCTTCTCGCTGGTGGGGCCCAAGTCGTTATCACAACATCTAGCTACAATCGCAAGACTGTGGAGTACTACCAGTCTATTTTCCATTCTATTGGCAGTCGAGGCTCCTCTCTTACTGTTGTCCCTTTCAACCAAGGTTCCAAGCAAGACGTTGAAGCTCTCGTCGACTACATCTACACCACTCTTGGCATGGATTTGGACTACGTTTTGCCATTTGCTGGTATTCCTGAGAATGGCCGCGAAATCGACGGTCTTGACGATAGATCTGAACTTGCTCATCGCATGATGCTTGTCAACTTGCTTCGACTTCTCGGTGCCGTCAAGAACAAGAAGGCCAGTCGTCATTTCGTAACGCGCCCGACCCAAGTTATTCTTCCATTGTCTCCCAACCACGGTTTGTTTGGAAATGATGGTCTTTATTCAGAGTCAAAGATTTCCCTGGAGACCCTCTTCCAACGTTGGGCATCCGAAAGCTGGGGAGAGTACCTTTGCCTTGCTGGCGCTGTCATTGGGTAAGCTCGTCGTTGTAAGTCTGATTTTCTCTGTCTCATCTCACTTTTAAGATGGACCCGCGGAACCGGATTGATGGCCCCTACCAACATCGTCGCCCATGAGCTGGAGAGTTACGGTGTACGAACATTCTCGGCTAAGGAAATGGCCTTCAACATCCTCGGCCTTATGCACCCGCTCCTCTTTAGTATCACTCAAGTCGAACCTATCTGGGCTGATTTAAATGGCGGGATGGATCGCCTCCCCGATTTGGCTGATATCACGACGCGCATCCGCACAAAACTGCACAAGAAGGCAGACCTCCGTCGTGCCATTGCCCGCGATAATTCAGCCGATTTCACCGTTATCAATGGCGTTGAGGCTGAACGCCTCCTTCAAACCGTCGACGTTCTTCCCCGTGCTAACTTCCGCTTCGAATTCCCAGTTCTCGAGTCAGCCAATTCGCTGAATGAACTCTCGCATCTCCGTGGCTTAATTGACCTCGACAAAGTTGTTGTCATCACTGGCTTCGCTGAAGTCGGTCCTTGGGGTAGTTCACGAACACGCTGGGAGATGGAGGCCCGTGGCGAGTTTACCATCGAAGGTGCCATCGAGATGGCGTGGCTTATGGGTTTCATCAAACATTTCGATGGTCGTCTCAAAGACGGCTCGCTTTACGTGGGCTGGGTGGACAGCAAGAGCAACGACCCCGTGGACGACAAGGATATCAAGGGCCGTTATGAGAAAGACATTCTCACGCACGCTGGTGTTCGCCTAATTGGTGAGTTTCGCGTGTTTAAAATTTACTCATTCCATTCCTCACACAACTCTCCTTTGCAGAGCCTGAACTCTTCCGCGGTTACGACCCAAACAAGAAGGTGTTCAACCAGGAAATCGAACTCATCCACGATCTCGAACCCATCGAAGTGTCGGAGAGTGAGGCGCAGAAGTTCAAGTTGCAGCATGGCGACAAGTGCGATATCTGGGCTGGCGAAGGCGGGCAATGGTTCGCCAAGTTCAAGAAAGGCGCCTGTGTCTACGTACCCAAAGCCTTCAAGTTCAGTCGCACAGTTGCTGGCCAGGTTCCGACAGGCTGGAACGCTGGCCGTTACGGCATTCCAGACGACATCATCGCTCAGACCGATCGTGCGACCTTGTGGGCATTAGTTTGCACCGCCGAAGCCCTGAATGCCTCTGGCATCACAGACCCGTACGAGCTGTACGAACATATGCATCCTTCAGAAGTCGGCACCTGTATTGGAAGTGGTATGGGAGGTGTTACGAGCATGGCGAAAATGTTCAAGGATCGCCGGGACGAGAAAGAAGTTCAGAATGATATTCTTCAAGAAACGTAAGTGTTCGGCTTTCCTTTGACTGGTTCATTGGCTTATCTTTAACTGTTCAGATTCATCAACACGACTGCCGGTTGGGTTAATCTCCTTCTGCTATCGTCGAGTGGCCCTGTCAAGATTCCCGTCGGTGCATGGTGTGTTGCTTTGGAACTGGCAAACCTCATTCTTTTTCTCATGTTATTTCAGCGCGACAGCTCTCCAATCGCTTGAGATTGCCTCGGACAGCATCCTCTCTGGCAAAGCGAAAGTCATGATTGCTGGTGGCTTCGATGATATTAGCGAAGAAGGTTCGTACGAGTTTGCCAACATGAAGGCAACAAGCAATGCCGAGACCGAATTCGCAATGGGTCGCGAGCCAACGGAAATGTCTCGCCCTGCGACAACCTCCCGCGCAGGAGTAAGCCATTTATATATTTTTAGGGTGTCGATACTTATTCAACCATCATTAGTTCATGGAATCGCAGGGAACCGGTGTTCATGTTGTCATGAGTGCCAGAACTGCTCTTGAGTTGGGTGCCCCAATTCGTGGTATCCTTGCCTTTACCTCCACTTCCACGTATGCTGTCTATCTTCCTATTCTGACACCATGCTGAGCACCTCCTTTTAGTGACAAGGCTGGCCGCTCCGTCCCCGCCCCCGGTCGTGGCGCCCTGACCATCGCACGAGAAGTGCAATCCAAGCATCCTATGCCCATTCTTGACGTGGCTTATCGCTCTCGCCAACTTGCATTCCGCCGCACACAAATCTCGCAGTGGCTCACTCACGAGCAGGCGCAACTTCAAGAAGAAATCGAATATCGCAAGAGTCAGAATGAGGCTGCAGAAGATGAGTACATTTCAGACCGTATTGCCAACCTCGAGAAGGAGGCTGGTCGGCAGGAGAAAGATGCGCTTGCCATGTATGGGATGTTGGAGGGCCATGATCCTCGTATTGCTCCTCTTCGACGCGCTCTTGCTGTATGGGGTCTCACTGCAGACGATATTGGTGTACTATCGATTCACGGTACCAGCACCGCCGCCAACGTAGGTTCAGTTTTCTCTTTCTCTCCCTCTATTTTCTCAGCTGCTCGCGTAGGAGGAGAACGAGACACGTATTTGGAACGACATTTTCACCACGATCTCAAGAACGCCAGGCAACGCCGTGCCTATTGTCGCTCAGAAGAGTCTCCTCGGCCATGCCAAAGGCGGCGCTGCTGCGTGGCAAATGGCTGGTCTGCTGCAGACCGTTATCACTGGCATCGTTCCCGGAAATCGCAACAGCGAGTGAGTGGCAAACGCTCTCTATCGCCATCCACACATATCTAACCCTCTTCTGTAGCAACATCGATTCACACTTCCAAGACCGGCAGTTCTTGCTGTTCCCATCGAAGACTATTCATACGGACGGAGTGCGAGCAGGAGTCATGGTACGCGCTTCTCCTGATCGCATGTGTTTCTTTACTTATGCCTTCATGAAGTCATCATTCGGCTTTGGCCAAGTTGGCGGAACTGCCATGGTCATTCATCCTCGTTATCTCTTCGGCTGTTTGGAGCCCACATACTATGAAAACTACAAGCAACGTAATCGCGTCCGGGGTCTGCAGTCTTACAAGGCGATGAGCGAAATGATGATCAAGAACTCTTTGGTCAAGATCAAGGACCATCCTCCTTACATCGGGGAGATGGAAGGAAAGGTTCTCCTCAACTCCATGGCTCGTGCCTCCTTCGATCCCAAGACAGGAGAATATTCCTTCAAGGGGAAGCTTGCAACAGGGGTTTCGGTTGACACCTCCAACGTCAAGACAGTCTCCGATATCTTCGCGACCACCCCTTCTACTGGTGGATCCGCCATCGGCGTGGGTGTTGATCAGGGTCAGTCGCAAATGCGATTCGTTTCATCGTCATGCTAAAGCATTATTTCTAGAACTAATTTCTTCTGTTCCTTCGCACAATCCTACTTTCCTTGCCCGCAATTTCACCGATGCTGAGATCGTGTACTGTCGAGCGCAACCGTCCCCTCCTTCCTCTTTCGCTGCCCGATGGGTTGGCAAGGAGGCGGTTTTCAAATCGCTTGGTGTCAAATCGAAAGGTGCCGCGGCTGCAATGAAGGACATCGAGATTCTTAATGATGAATTGGGAATCCCGACGGTTCGACTTCATGGGGAAGCGAAGCTGAAGGCTGAAGAAAGGGGTATTGGGAAGGTCTTGATTTCTCTAAGCCACTCTGAGGTATGCATTTTCGATCGACCTCCTCTGCTTCGGGATTAACTGACAAGTGTCCTAGACTGTTGCCGTCGCCTTTGCGCAAGCATCATCATGAGTTTGTTACTTCATTTGTGGACCTTCTGTTTTGCTGTTTTGCTATCACTTGTCGTACCGTATTGGATGCCATCTGTATACCTCACTTTAGATTGTTAATATCGTCTACCTGCATAATAGATCTTTCATTTCTTTCAATTTTTTGGTGCATATCAAACTTTCATTGGGCTCGCCAGACGACCTGGCTATTGTATGCCAAATGTTGGGTGTTCATGTAATGGGTATGACAAGATTATCCCCCACACTACTTCAACGCTTGCTTCATTTTCTACAGACAGAAATCAGCTCATGCAGAATTCAGGCAGGTGGTCCAGTCTCTTACCTCTTCCATCTCATCCAAATCATTTGTCTCTATCCGCATAATTTTTCTTCCTAACGCCTTCTCTATTTGTTCCATCTGCAACCACGTTTTCTTGTCGTGCACGAAGTTTATAGAGATACCCTTGCGACCAAAGCGACCGGTTCGGCCTGTAGAACATGCACTGTAAAATTGAGACAGATAGGCCAAGAGGGCGTAGCTCACCGATGCGATGGATGTACGTCTCAATATCGGGTCTCTCATCGGCACCTTTGATTCGCTCGTTCATCAGCGGCAGGTCGTAATTGACGACCATGTTCACTTGAAGAATGTCGATTCCTCGGGCGATGACGTTGGTCGTGATTAACACCTACATCCAACCTACCTCAGGCCACTGAACCAGAAGAGCCGAACAAATCGACAAACCTTGTCGCGACCCTCACGAAAGCGGTCAATAATGGCGTCGCGTTCACTAGCATCTTTCGCTCCATGTAGCGAGGCCACTTTGTGCCCTTCCGCCGTCATCCGTTGCGAGATTCTGTCAGCTGTATGCCGATGCTATAAGCATAGGTAGTTTAGTACGTTCGGCACAACACAGAGCGTCGATCACGTACCTGACAGAAGATAATACTCTGACCGATCGTCAAGAGCTGATAGAGCGACACCAAGATGTCGTATTTGTGCTCCTCATTCCTGCAGTCCATGTAGAACTGCCTGATGTTGTCAACACTTAACTCTTCCTTCTGCAGCTCGATCTTGTTTGCGTTTGGCGCAAACTTGGAGGCGAAGGAACGGACGTTGTCGGGGAAGGTGGCGGAAAAGAGGATGATCTGGATAGGTTTCCGTGGAAGCATACTGGAAAGTCTCCGTTATGCGGGGTATCTTGGAGATATGATAGAACACGCACTTCTTCACGCGAAGGGTCTGGTCTCCCAACCCATCCTGATCCAACATGTTATCGGCCTCATCCAGTACGAAAACTTTGACATTGGAAGTATCAATGACCTCATGGTATACATTAATCTCGAGGTCTTATTGTGGAATCTTTTTTACGAAGCGCACCTTGCGCCTCATCAGGTCCATCATCGTACCCGGCGTGCCAACAATGATCTGTGCTGTAATATTAGTCGCATCCTTTGGTAGGTTGTCCTTGATAGCGTATTCGGTTTGGACATTCGTGTATTTTCCCATGGACGTGATAACAGACATGATTTGTCTTGCGAGTTCTCGGGATGGAGCAAGACATAGAGCCTACGCAGGCAAGGGATTAGAACATGCCGATTTCTAGTCTGAGAGAACGTGTTCTGACGCACTTGAGGCTTATGTAGATTATAGTCGACGCGGCTGAGCATCGTGAGGACGAAGGCTGCTGTCTTTCCTGTGCCTGATTGCGATTGACCAATCATATTTGTTGGTCTGCACATTTCATTCTTAGAACTGGGCTGGAAGGGACCGAGAAGAGTGCTACTTACGGGTCTGAAAGAAGCAACGGCAGCGCCTTCTCTTGGATCTTGGAGGGCTTATCAAAACCCATGGAAAATAATCCCTTCAAAAGGTCGGGGTGACTGGTAAGGGTGATATAAGGATAGCTCGGAGGTGCCTAGAATGACTGAATGCGTACAGGCCGAGTTCTTGGAAAGACTTCGCGCTATACAGTGGAGAGTTTGGGTTGCCTTGCTGATCAGCGAGCGTCACCTAAGAGGTCGTGATTTAGTTGTGGATAAACGCAGACGTGTGAAGGTCAGAAGTGGCGTACCGTTACTTCGAATGTCGACGAGAATAAATCAGAGTTGCTAGCTATAAGAGCTGAAGTTCAGGCTCAAAGGCTGATCAAGAGATCGTCTTGAACGCACCGCTCGCTGTTGGAAGGGCATCTTGCTGTGGGGCAGCCTTCCCGGCTACGGCTGTTGTTCTTTCAGCGACTCTCAACGCGTTACGTAGGAAATGAGCATACTGGGAGTGATGAAGCCTTCTTCGTCTTTGGACAAAGCAACCGACATGGGAGGATAGTAATAAGGTGTGTGAGGCGCGCGTGTTGAACTGTTGAACTTGAAATGGACATTTTGTGATCACTATCGTCGGGCAACAGATCTAATCTAATCAAGTATGGTCAAGCTCCGTTACTTACGACTCGTCTGGAACCCTTTCTTGAAAAACCGACCAACTCTGCGGGAACTGGGCCGGAAACTCAGCAATTCTCAACTCTGACACGAGTCGAAAATTTATCCTATATTCCAACCAGAGCCTTTTCTCCGAGTCGTACATCACAACTCACATGTTCCACTCCTCCGACTTTCTCTCACTGCACACAGTAATGGATCTTGGTTTCCCAAAAATCTCTTCCTCTCTTCTCCATCCTTAGGTACCAAAGCGCCATCCGGCCCCTCGCCTGAAAATATACCAAATTATACGGACCGAAGCCGTGTCTGAATCCAACCGAACGGACTCTTCCTCCTGTACTAGTAGTGGACCCATACCTATAGTCTGGCCCACTTCCCTTCCATCACCATCCACCCGTCTGGGTATAAAACAGCTTCGTCAAACAACACCTCCGACATGCATCGCTGCAGCTGTCGCGCGGTTCTGATACTCGACCGAGAATTGTTTACATATGTCACGACAGATGTTCAACGGAACAGCCAGGCCTTTCAAAAATACCCGTCTTCTGAACCACTTTCGGCAGATCGACTTCGCGCTCCTCGCTGCTCTCAATAAACCTTCCTGAATCAACTACTCGCATCCAGGATGTGGATCTCTTGAACAATGGATCGTCGAGGCGTGCAATATCCGACGAGTCGCGGCGCAGGGTCCCAAATCTCTCGCTTGCACAGTTCTTCCTTTGGACTTGGGCGTATGTGTGGTCGATATTCTTTGGTCGTGGAGCTTTGGAAAACCGAGATTTGCGGTCTTTATATTACTTACACAGTATGGATTCATTTTTGGTGATCCAACGGGAGGGACGAGGACCCCAGTGAGTTTCTTGCCCCAATAACCTCACCAGATACACTGTAGATCGCGCATCTTGACAATGCGTTCTTTTTAGTTACCGATGTTGTTACCTATGGAGCAGCCCATTTCGAGGCAACCCAATATCCACCCTCTGAAGGAGGTCTCACCTGAAGTAGATTGGTTATGAATGCCACAAGGATGGCACGGCGAGTTCAACACACCTGCGTTGGTGTCGATTATACTCCAGCTATCGGTAAGAAGCACAATCATATACTTTAAGCTTTGACAGAAATATTCATTCCCAACCATAAGTAGTTGCTTCATTTCCGCAAATGCCAGAACCCCCGCCTCTGGTCGTGTGCGCGCGAAAGACAACCTCTTTTCATGTTCTAAGCTGTTTCAACATCCCTCCGCTGCTTCCGCTTTTGACTGCCGGCGTCCTTCCGACTGGCGCGACAGGAGTTTAGGTTCAAAAAGCCTATGGTGAGCCTTTCCTACCTTCTTCGCGGCCCTACGTCCCTATCTGCCCTGTTGCAACACTTTCCGCCTCCTATATTTCATGAAACGATCGCGAACTACCAAGTCCAATTTGTATCGCGGGAGCCAATATGCGCATGCACCTCATCTAGAAGCTCTTGCTTCCATTTTTCCGCAGAGACTGTCGGTGCGTTCTTCTCGAGGACTCAACACTCTCCAGCTGTAATGTTGTTCTAGCTCCACTGCCCGCGGTGGCTTGTTTCATCCGATCTGGGTATTCGGGCCTTGAAAACCCGTACACACAAACGTATAGGATCACCGTCGCGGTCCAACTTGTCAAAATTCAACCCTGGATACGGCCGCCCGCTAATACGCGCCTTATTGACGTATGATCACTTCGCTTCAAGCACCCCGTTTGAGATTTTGACGATTTCCGTGTTATCTTTTACAACAATCCAGAGGGTCCAGCTTTAGACTTTCCAGCCCTTTCTGTTTGTCCGAAACAGCACAAATCCGCTTCGCACAGACATCCTGCCATGTCTAGGTTACGGTAACGCAATATCGTCCCCGGACAGAATGCGTCGTGCGTTTCATATCTTTCTTGTCGTTATCAGACTCCTGGCATCTCTCTCTCTTTAAGTCAGTTATCTTACCAAATCTTCCCAATCGTCCACGAAGTGGGCACGCTGCAAACTCTGAAGATGCTTGTTCAAAGTTAAACTTGAGAAAGCCGGCTTCGTGTTTGCCTGGAATCAATTGGAGCATGACTTTCGGTCCGAGCTTCTTTATCCTTGGGCGTAAAGACGTGTTTTCCGCTGCTCTTTCGAGACGCAAGACGCTCAAAGAAATCCTCAATGCAAGAGCTATTTGTTGTCGGTGATAGACACGGCCTACCGCCCTCGCTGCCTGCCGACCGCGCAGTTTACGTACCAGTGATCACTCTAGCTCATCACAGTTTTCACGACATGATGGTTGGACTCTGGCCCTTTTAGTTCCTGTGGCTGTATCAAGGTGCTCGTGCTGCGGCAGAGTTGGAAACTTGAAGTCGAACGTGCTTGTAGGTCATGGAGTGAACATACTTCTTTACACCTCTCGAAAGATGCATCTCTTTGCAGCTACAGTCATGGGCAGTGCAAATCAAGCCTTCAGCTCAAGCCCCGCTGGACACATCTTGTCTTTCCACCCATCGTCGATCTGCTTGTGGATTCCGACTACTGGCGAAAGTCGTAAATCGTTCCTTCCTACGACGTGATCTGGCTCCAGTGACTACGCATATGCCCGTACGATCCCGGTGCCCAGCCGCTGGCTTGCAAATCCGCTTGTTGAGGCGCCTGCTCGAGGATTTTGAACTCATTATAATCCTTTAACGTTCTTTAACCCTGATGTGCGCATCCTCGTCGGTAGCTCTCGGTGTTAATCTCTTTGACAGTTGGTAATATCTCTTTGACCGTCTGATTACCGCACCAAACTCGCTTGCAAAGAGCTACGGTAAAACCGAGGTGCTCGAGTATACAAGACTTTTTGTAAGCAGATAAGGTCTGGTCGAATTTCACGAGCGCTTATGGCAGATTTCTGGAATTAAAAATAGATGGCACCTACGATAGTCCCTCCACTGAACAAAAATGTAAAATGATTAATCTCTTGCTTTCGGATTTACTTATCGTCGCCCATCCATCGAGCCCTATCCTCAATCCCGCGATCCTTCGTCCCTTACGACACAGGAGGCTGCGTAAGAGGAAATCCAGCTTCGTACCGACGACTCGAGGGTGCCTTTGATGTTGTACAATGCGAACGCATTCGCCAATCCCCTGCAGGCTATCAGTTTCGAAGACGCTGCCAGAACTTTCCAGAACAGTTGGCCATAACAGCATGAACGGGCAGGAAGGGTCGATGGAAGTGGGCACAACTCTAGGGTACTCGCCTAAATACGTGTTGACAGGAGGCAACAACGCCTAAGCCTTTGCCTCGCGCACCAGCACCTGGCTTCTTATCATCATGAGGATCAGCAATCTACAGCTTCTGCATCGATCGACGTACTGTGGCCATTGCTGCTGCATAAATAGCTGCGCTGTATCAAGGAGAATGTACGTCTCTTTGAAACCTGGATACGTCAGGTTGCGAGGCTTGAAACAACAAATGTCAGAAAGTCCCTTCTGTAGCAGCAATCGATGGAGAGAATATCCAAGCCTCTCGCAGAGGAGGGCGAAAGCTGAAGCCATGAGGCGGGAGGAGGGTGGCCAGGGCTGTAGAGTCGGTTATTCAATGATGGATCACTGGCAAGTGCAGAGAACGTCAAGGAAGTCGCATAATACTGGAAGGCATCTCGATGAAATGAAGGCCGACTTCGCTGAACTAGGAGAACCCACGCCTCATGCGAGCTGTGCTATTGTTGTGAAGTCGAAGGCGCGCATCGGAACAGAACCGCGGTCCACAACCTCCAACACAGGTAGAAGCAAAAGGCGGCGTCTTTTTACGTATATCTCACCATTCGTTATGTCAGTCTTTAACCCTCGATTTTCGACTTGTAAACATGACACTTGGCTTCGTTTATTACGACGAAATCAACCATGGAATCTAGGTGGCAGGGCCTTAGGGCATCGATGAACTTGGGTCATCCCTGATTCCATTCGGAGTGCATATACGGTTCCGTTGTGGAGAACGTGTCGGCCGAGTCGCGAGGAAAGCCCTGAGGATGCCTTCCTATTCCGACGCGTCTAAGCGGTTTCTGTGAGGCAAAGATTGCGATGGTCCAGTGATATCGTCCTCGGAGATCGTCAGGAGAAACTTTGTTTGTCTCCACCAAACAACGCGTGCGCTGCAACATCATTTAGTTGCTCTCCACCACAACCATATCTACGTAAAAACCCTGTATTTCCTCTGATTGTTATCTTCCTCAGAGCGAGACTTACCTAGGTTGAATTTACAGATCAATTTCTTTCTCTTGAGGACTTCTTTAAGTTTAGCCCTGATTGAAGTCCAGAATCCAAACTATGGATTTAATTCCAGAGGATGAACCACTTGCTCAGGCGACGCGACTTTCTTTTCATCTCGGACCGCAGGTCTAGTACTTCGCCAAACAGGTGCAAGAATCACACCTATCTATCTGCCAGATTTGGTATATTTTGTCTAGTCCATCTATTCATTCCCGTCACCTCCAGCGCAGACAACATGAGGCTTAGGACTGGCGTCCTGACCTCCCACATGGGTATATGAATCCCCTAACCTCTTTTACACCGTCATCTCGCTCGAGTTGATCTACTGAAAGGCTCCTATGATCTGCCGTATCAATGTCTCCTTGTAAAGCCACCTTGAAAGTGGGGACTCAGCGGTATAAATGGCACTCTTTGAGACCAGTATCTGTCCGAATGATCTATCACCGCCCTTCTCTAAGGGTCCTGACACGCTCCTTCCACCCCCCATGTCTGTCCACGAAGCGTATCGAGTCCTGGGTGTGCCGGAAGGCTCAAGCCCAGACACTATCAGGAATGCCTACCGGATACTGGTACTTCTCTCTGCACCCTGGCTTACCCAAAGATATGTTCATCGCCCCCTAGGCTTTGAAATGGCATCCAGATCGCCATCACAACATTTACGACAGAGACACAGCAGCAAGGCACTTCATGGAGGTACGCGCGAGTTTGATGTTGACATGGTTGACATCTTGAATCTCACTTTTTTTTACTCTTCACTTTTCTGGGGGCTAGGTTACAAACGCTTATAGGACGCTAGTTCGACACGGCTATCCCAAAGCCCAACACTTGCCCCGACTTAACACCCGACCAAACCATCCATCGATACGCCAAATACCTCTAATGCCCCCCCAAAGTAGTAGCAAATCCTCAGTCTCCCTAGACTCCTTTATTCATCTCGTGGCTTCGAGCACTGAATCCCTTACAACTTCACCGTCGTCCAGTAATCGCGACAGTCCACGCTCGTCATGGAAGCAGGGCGTACGCCAGCCTGCGGATACGATGGCTTCTCAGTACCGCAACCCCGCCGTTCGACCCGCCCACACTTTTACTTACGATGGGCCACGTCGAGGCGGCGACGGACCTGCTATATACAAAGCTCCTCCCCGTTTCGCCCCTCCTGCGCCCCAGAAAGAGGCCAAGTCGAGTACGAAAACTTCGCGACCAAAGTGAGACTTCCGATGGCGACTTGTTCAAACACTGGCTTACATTTCATTAGTATTTCTACTCCCTATTGCACTCGTCCAGCACCACCTCCGAGCCGCTATCCACCCCAGCCGCTTCAATTCAGAGACCATCCGAAGCCACGTACTCAGCTACCACCCTATGGAATCCCACTCGCCTCTATCGGACTCGGTCGGTCCTCAGAGTGGATTTATTCCTTATCTCTCACTCTCGAAGAACTCTTCACTGGCAAACACTGTCGCTTTGGCATCACACGCTCCTACATCTCAAACAAGACGAAGAACGTGGTTATAGAAATTGACGTTCCTGCGGGGTGCCGGCCAGGTACCAGAATCCTCTGCCGCAACGTCGGTCACGAATGGAAGCCTGGTGTCTTCCAGGATATCGCATTTATCATCGAGGAAGCACCTCACGATCGGTTCGTACGACTCTTCGACGACCTCATTATGGATGTCCGACTACCGTGGGTCGACAGCCTGCGACGCCAGGGAGGGAAGGTGCCCTTCATGGGCATTGACGGCAGGAGCCTTCTCATCCAGATCGACTACCCGGAGGACAAAAACATGAAGGGCCGGAGTGTCATCAAGGGAGCTGGGATGCCTATTAGGGAGCGTGGACGGGTGGCCGGGAGAGGGAACTTGATTGTTCAGTGCGTATTTTCGTTTCTTTCCAACACGTTGCCCTATCTAACGACGCTCGCTGGGTAGGTGGGAAATTCTTCCTCCAAAAGCCAAAATCCTTCATTTTATGAAGCGCTTATGGGGCGGCAAGTGACCAATGACTTTTGGCTCAAGTACTTCGACACAAAAAAAAAAAGATGTCGAACGCTCTATCCTTATTGCCCGTCGGGAAATGTATCATATCACCAGATTGCTCTTTCATGCCTTTATGATGTATAAAAGATAAAGCATAATAAGATAGAATAAATTACAGGCAACTTGTAATCGCACTAGGCACCTTCAATGTAGTCGTAAAGGATCTGGACGTGGCGGTGTTAATGTTGCCACCATTTGACTGCTGACGCCTTTTTCGATGGATCGTGAAAGGAGATGTGAATTCGTTTTTGGCCTCGTGGTCGCTGGACGCGAGATTCTGAAACGCAAGGCGAAGACGCTCAGCTGCACCCGTTGTGTTTCCTTTACACACTCCCGTTGTATTCGTTCCTCTCAACGCCGTCCAACAAGTGCTCTCGACGTCAGGGACGAGACGCGGGCAATGCTCATTCTTGAATGGCACTGGACGAGTAGACTGGAACATGAAAATAAAGATCGAGATACGCTGAAATGACGCTAATTTACGTTGTCGCCATGAAGAATTCATCTGCCCCGGACTGGGACTGCAAGGAGAGCTGGCCGAGGGTGGCAGGAGACAAGGGCCGTTCTCAAACAGGCACGACCCAGTGCCAGCGAGAACCTCGTGTACTTCGGGATGTAGAAGTTCTTTATGAGAGCAAGAGGCGCCTAACAACTCCTCTTGGGCGGCGCAGCGCCGTTCTCCCTGTAAGTAGTCCGAGTTTGCGTACTCAATTCATTGCCCATGTTGCTAGTTCCAATGGTGCCTGGTCGACGTTTCAGCTTGAGACTCTGATGTTGGGCGTATTGTACTTACAGGAAACCACTGCGTTCCCTTGAACACGGTCGTGAGCATTCCAGGTCTGCCTCCCCCGGAGGCTTGGTTTGTGTTCCGTTAAAGCTAGACCCGGATAGCCTACTACCAGGATGGTACACCTTTTAAACAACGAATTGCAACGCCATGATAGAAGTGGGTTGGCCTCCCAAATTTCGAACTACCGTGACAGACTGGTCTAGACGACATTATGTACTGCCATAGAGGAAGAATTTCAGTTTACGATGGAGCGACCTGAGATGAAATGACCTCACATATTCGCATATTGTATCTGCGGGGGGCATCACTTGGCGGAGAGAGCGTTCATTGGCGTTTATCGAGGAGACTTGAGTATACAATCCGGGGAAGAGGTGCCATGGGACTCAAATCCGGCCAGTAGCGATGGTTGGTTGTTTGCTTGTGAAATCATTGGCAGTCTGGAGTGATGTCAGTTGCAGGGTTCACGGTTGTTCCTGGCAAACGTTCACACACACTCAAACCGCATTCTCTGAAAGCATCGTCTTGCTCCAAAACGCACGCAACGTTATAGCATCAAGTTGGTGACTCTCCTGTGTCCAAGATCGTCTACGAAATCAATCTTCAGTCATAAAGAATTCGAAGTCGATAGCAATGGACAAAGCGAACCGTCTCGAACAGTTGCCGCATGCCGGAATCCTGACACCCCTCAAATGACCCATATGAATGTGATTTTAGTTCCAGATCAGCTATCAAGTTCTTCTTAAGAATAGGCTAGTCTCTTGAACATAACTTAAAAGGACTGCGTGCATGGAACAAGCGACATGTCGGTCTCTCTCCTTCCGACGCGAAAAACGTCTCTGTTGGTCCTTCTAGGTGTCACCTTCATCGCCCTCAAGCGCGCGCGAACCGGAAACTTCGGCAACGGGTCAAGAAAGCTTGCCTGGTTATTGCCTCTTGCTATGGGCCTCCTTCGTCAGCTGTTCGTCGGTACGAACAAGAAATTCATCACTCACCCAGCCAAAGTGGGAGAGTCGCGAGAGTACGACATTATCATTGTTGGAGGCGGTAAGAGCCTCGCTGTGGATCCAATTCTCTAATAACACGTTCCTGTAGGCACTGCGGGATGCGTCCTAGCTGCACGTTTGTCGGAGGATCCGTCGGTTAGTGTTTTACTGCTTGAGGCTGGAGTCAGGTGCGAACGTCTTCCTCGAATGCGTCTTCGTTGGACTGACGTTTTTACTGTAGTGGAAAGAGTCTCCTTTTTACACGTATTCCGGTCGCCTATTCCCTCCTTTTCAACTCAAAACACGTTTATAATTTCTATACGGAGCCTCAAACCTCAGCACAAGACAAGAAGAAATATTGGCCTGGAGGGAAAATGCTGGGAGGATGTACGTTTTTGAAAACCGACGTCAAAGCTTTGACTTGGGATCTTAATATGCTTGTCTTTAGGTTCTGCGATTAATGCTCAAATGTATGTTTGTAACGCTACCTTCTCTCCCACCGCTTTCAATTTCTCATAGGGCACAATACGGCGCTCCTGCGGACTTTGATCAATGGGGAAGCATTATAAAGGACGAAAGCTGGTCTTGGGAAAACTTCAGACGGTGGGCGCGTCGTTCTCTCTGTTGTCGTTCCAGGCTGAATCTATTGACTCCAACGCAGCTACTTCACCAAGTTCGAGAAATATGTCGATGACCCTGCTTACCCAGATGTGAACACCCAAGTCAAAGGACGCGACGGGCCGATGCGCGTCGGTTACTTCAGTTCTGTTTCAGAAGGCTCGAAAGACTTCATCAAAACTTGTACAAAACTCGGCATTCCGTATGCCCCCGATTTCAATACCAGCGTAGGAACCAGAGGTGTGAATAGGGTATGTGCTCTTTATATGTACCCAATTCCTTCCTGACATCCTTTTATAGATTAGTAAGCTTGTCATAATGTCTGAAGAGATGATGAATACTCAGACTACTCCAGTGACTTATATGGATGAGACTCGTACAAGAGTATCATCCGAGTCCGCATACTTGACCGATGATGTTTTGTCCAGACCGAACCTAAAGGTCGTCTTGCATGCTCAAGTGACGAAGGTGCTCACCGAGAAGGTCGGTGACGAGGTCAAAATCACCGGTGTCGAATTCGCCACGAAAAAGAATGGTCAGCGATACCGAGCGAGCTCGAAACGGGATGTCATTATTTGGTAGGTAGGCTTCTTCTCGACGAAATTCCAAGAGATTAAACGTCACTTATTGCAGCGGAGGAGCCATCCATTCTCCTCAGGTATTTTGGAAAATCACCTTTTTTTCTCGGTGGTTTCTCATATTCGTTAGATCCTTATGCTGTCAGGGATTGGCCCCGCTGATGATCTGAAGAAATTGAGTATTCCTGTCGTCAAAGATCTACCTGGCGTCGGCTCTCATCTTATTGACCATCCCGTCGTGGACGTTTACTTCAAAAATAAATTCAATGATTCTCCTAAGCATGTCAAGCCCAAGGACTTTGTCGATGCTGTCAAGTTTATTGGTTCTTCGATCGAGTACTTCACGAGGCAAAGTGGCCCACTAGCTACCAACGTAGGTTCCACTCTTCTCGCAGATACTCAAGTCCTGATCTTGACCAGTTCGGAGAATCGGCTGCGTTTGTCAGAACCGACGACCCAACACTGTTTCCGGAAAGCGAATACCCCGAGAAGATCATCGACAGCACTTCAGGACCCGATAGTCCTGACTTGGAAATATTCACAACGCCGTTTGCCTACAAGGTACAGTGATAGCATCTCGAGACCTCTCCCCTGTGTGAACCCGTCATCAGGACCATGGAAAGTTCATGTTCCCGATGCATACCTTTGCTGTTCACGTCTGCTTGTTGAGGTAGGCGCTTCCTGCTGGTATGCGTTTCGGACGCTCATTGCTGTCGCTCCTTTCCAGGCCAATGAGCCAAGGGACTCTCCGACTGAAGTCCGCAGATCCGTGGGATGCTCCATCCATGGACCCTAAGTGCGTTATTAAATCCTGTTCTTTATATGCCACGCTCATTTAATGATTTAGATATCTAACTGCTTCAGAAGATGTTGCGAGAATCCTGCGCGGTATCAAGCTCATCTTCAAAATCAGCCAGACGGAGCCTCTGGCCCTGAGACTTGATCAAAATGACAAGCACCCACTCCTCGACCACCAGACGCACCTGAAGTCGGACAAGGAGCTCGAACAAATTATTCGCCAACGTGTAGAAACCTTGTACCATCCTGCTAGCACCTGCAGAATGGCACCTCTGGAGGATGGTGGAGTCGTTGATAGCAAGCTTCGGGTGTACGGAATCAAGGGTTTGCGCGTATGCGATGCGTCTATCTTTCCCGAGATCGTCTCTGGACACACTGTGCGTTACGTGTCGTGCTATTGGTTGACTTTACTAACTAGATATATAGGCTGGCGCTGTTCTGGCTTCCGCTGAGCATCTTGCTGATATCATCAAGGCTGAAATCGCAGGCGAGAAGACTGGAGGGTCCAAACCATAAAGTTTATGTGTGTATGTAATTGAAATAGGATGGACATATGTACGGATCGGATCGGTGATTGAGCTTGGATTGAGCTTGAGCTCGGCAGTCATCCGACCTTTGCACCCCTTCGTCCATTGAGGGGCCTTCGAAACACTACAGCGGCGCTGCAGTCATATCCTTCTACCAGTGCTGGTTTGGGACACAGGAAGAAGTCGACAAGAGTCTCGTTCGTTATTTCACGTTGCCATATAGGTCAACTCTAACGTTCAGCGTTCCAACGAGGAAGTCGTTCAAGTTCCTGGCACCATGTTTCAAAACAACAGTAATAGCAGGGCCCTTCATCACTTTAGGGACTTGGTGTATGCTGGGACGATTTCCCCTACTCCTCGAAGCTTGGTAACCACGATTAAGAAACACACCGACCATGCGCGTACTATGTAATTCTACAAATTCAACTTGACGGCGCCACCCGAGAGGACCGTGGCAAGACCTCGGACACAACAGGGCGCCAACGATCTGCCTGAGTTTTTCAGAGAGCTGTCGAACTTGAAATTGCCCGGGGCAACCGTCAACTTGAAGTGGATTCCTTGACTGTCAAATAGGCATCTCTTGAAAGATTTGTTTTTTCATTCTGGTCTACATACCAATTTCCGTCTGAACTTTTAGTCGATAGCGTCGAGTGCTGCACATATGATCTTTCAAATCACAATGCAATGTTTGTCTATTTCTGAGTGGTCTCGAGCATTGTATCGTTGGAAGAAAGGCGAGAGAAAAGAAAGCAAGGAAGAGCATAAATCAAGGACAAGCCCTAAAACAAAACGAAAGCAGCAAAAAGCGATGAGATTGCAACATATATATACGTGGGTTCATTCGGACAGCCAAGAAAACTTTGTGTGAATGTGTCGTAGCAAGCAGATAGCTCATTAAATAAGTACACCCCTCTAGGAAGGAAGCAAACAGCAACAGCGATATTCATTATTTCGTTCGGTTTCTTCGTCTTCATCGTCAAATCTTCATTAAATATTTCGTCAAAGTGTCGAGTCTCCATCGCTAAGATGTTCATGGGCGTCGTTCGTTCGCCATCTCGCTGTCTCTGCGGAAGCTGATCAACAATCAAACCGCATAGACTCAAGCTTCTTAGGGGAAGGCAGTCCAGGGAAGGCCTGTGCATGCACTGCAGCAGCGTAGCCACTGCCGACAGGGGCACCGAAGCCTGTAGAACCCGTACCCGGAGGAGCAGCTACCGATGCACGCTTGGATGGGGTCGTCGGCTGGCGTGGCGTGTTCCTGCCTGAGCTCGAGGCGGACGCGGAGACCTGGGGGTTCTTGGCATGTGCAGGAGGTGGCAAGCCGATGAGACGAGCGACGGTGTAGGGCAATTCATAGCCTGCACGCACGGCGTAGGCGATATACCTCGCAAGCTCAAGGTGAAGAGTTGGGTAGTAGGTTGTTGATGCTTTCCTAGAGATCTAAAGCAAAAAAATAAAACAAATAAAACATATCATTTGCCGGATCTGGAACAAGAAGAAAGGGTTACGAACAAGAATGATGCGCTCTAGGCCGGAGAGGAAGAGGTCGGTATGGAATTGATATGCAGAGTGTTCGTGCTCTTTAGGCAGATTGAGCGACTCGACACATTTCGCGATGGCGTTGACCAGTTTGAGTTGGGTGGTCTGAAGAGAGCAGGTCAGGTCAGCTACATTTTCGGTGGAAAAGTAAACCATAAATAACGTACCAAATAACTCATAGCCTCATATTCAACACCCCCAGTCATGCCGCCGGGTGCTCTCGGCTTCTCGACGCTGCTCTCGTTCGTCTCGGACAACACCCAGATCGTATTATTCGGATGACAGAACACCCAGAAGTAATCCCTGCACACCTCAGACAGTTCCTTCAGATACGTCTTATATATCCTCGGAACGTGCAGAGACTCGATGAACTCATGTGGAGAAATAGGAGCACCAGGATTCTCTGTGGGTGGTGGGGCAGGGGTGAGCAGGAGGGAGCGAATAAGGGAGAAGAATGTCTTGTGTGGCGCTGGCAGGGTGACGAGGTTGGATGTGGGGAGCGAGGTGTGGCTTTCCCAGGCCTCGCGGTGGCGGCCAGCGCCTACGAGTGTAGATCCGGGCTTAGAGCTCGTGGAGGGGAGAGATGAGGGCGGGTAGAGGTCGAAGAGGAGTAAGAGAAGCTCGGCAATGAGCTGACGCGTTGCAACGTCTCCTGGTTTCTTGTCGGAGTACAGCAGAGCGACAAGCTGCACGAAAGGTGTTGGACAGGAGCTGCGCAGTGCGAAGCACCCAATGGAGGATGTGGAGAGAGCTCTGAAACAACGTAAGAGTTCGTGAAGAACTTGATCGTCGTGTTGTTCTTCCCTGGAAAGATGTTAGTAAAAGGACGCGACAGAGAATAATGCGATATACCTCCATTCAACCTCGAGAATTTCATTTAATCTGGTCAGAAGAGCAGAGTAGCCACCGAGTTTCAAAAACTCTGTTGACCATCTGTCTACTTGTCAGCGCACGGCTGAGATGAAGAGTGGCAAAAACGTACGTAGCAGACTCGTTTCGCAGCAGCAACCTCAACTTCTTCAGATCCTCTACATCTAGTTGAGTGCTTGAAGTCCCAGTGAGGATGCTACAAAATCTTGTTGGAGAAATGTTCTTCGTGACGGTTATACCTTTCTCCTTGCTGACTTTACCCCCAGCAAGGAGATCTAAAGTAGATGAAGAAGAGCGTTCTGCAAGATTGACTTGGCTCTTGGAGAAGAAGCGTGGAGGGTCAAACGAGAGGCCACGTGAGTGTCCACTAGCTTTTCGCTCCGGCGATGTGAGGTAGGGGGATATATGGGCGGAGACAGGAGCGGCGGAGAGACCTGGATAGGGAAGTTCGGAGTTGTCATTCATAAGTGAAGCGATTGTTGCATGCCGGGGACTCAGAGACTCGGTGCTGTGTGCCCGTCGTGGCCCTCGATTAGTTTGTGGTGTGCTAGGTGGTGATGGTTCGGGCACTGGGCTAATAGCCATAGTTTGCGATGATTTGAGCATAGCCGCTTTGACTGACGCGTCCATTCCGTAGAGCTTCGGTCTCAGAGCCGAAGGAATTTGAAGATCGTCCTGCAACAGCGCGAAGTAAGAAACTGCGGGGTTGGATGATTTGAACGACGTACAAGAAGTTTATCAAATGCTTGAGGAGTGGTGTCAATCTCCTCTGTCTGAGAGTCTTTGGTCTTCTTCGGTTCAGGCTTTTTCTTCTTCTCAGTGGTCGCCATGAACCCCTTGGACGCCTTGCGGGATTTTGTGGCGGCGGCCTGCATGGTTGAGGGAAGAGACGGCTGGTTTTCCTTTCCGTTGTTGTCCACCAGATTTGTGAGTATTGTGAAGTCCGTTGAGGGGACACGACGAGCGGGGAGGATGCCCTTGAACATGGTGGAAGCAAACCAAGGTTGAACTCTTCCAAATCCGGCCATGGTTTCATTTTGCAACGCGACAGATCATGTGGTCGATTCTGTCACCTCCTGGCCACTGTCACTTTGTCACTCTTCCCGATGAGGAGCTCCCTTTGTCTCTGTCGCATATATACCTCTTGCCTGTGGCCTCACCCTCTTTTCAGTCTTCCTCCATGTCATTTCTCTCCCGGAACGCCCACTCTGTTCTCTACAAGCCAAAAGTCTCCTTGGAGCTCGCCTTTTTTCACTGCGCGGGCAACCCGACGACGGCGGTCGCCATCTCTGTCTCCTTCTCTTCCGCCCCTTGCCAGGAAACTCTCCGGGATCCGGGCCAGGTTATCGAGTGATTAGTGTCTGGAGGACCGGTACGAAGTTGAGCGGTTTATAGGTTTAGGGCCGTAGTATGTCTTCATTTCTTACGATGATCAGCTAATCTAGGCAATCCTTCCTGGACGGCTATTGGGGACCAATATTCCATCCGCACCACCCATGCAAGCCTCGTTGCCCATCCATCTGCGCCTTTACTGTCTGAATCTAGAGCCTACCCTCCCATTCGGCCACCCGCACTCCCCTCGCCCTCAGTGTCGTCCTTGGTTGAAGCTCATAACAATAGACTCCCACGCCGCATCCAAATCCGGAGCTCGCTTTTTGTTCTTCCAACTGCTCCCCGCGATGCCAGACGTCACCCGGGCATCTTATCAACCCCTGCTTATTGTGTTTGGTCGACTGCTTCGGCTGTCGCTGCCTTGCATGATGACCCGAAGTCCCTCGCTTATTGTCTTTTCCTCTCTCCTCGGCCTCTAAAGGCTCAAGTTCATATATGAGAACAATTAACAGCCCTTGGATGCACCTGTATCCCAAGCGGCTTCTGTACTTAGTCGGCTTCTTGAATTTCATCGTACTTTGCCCGTGTGGGTGTATAAAAGTAACAATCGTCTCCTCGACTTCCCCAAGCTCTTTCGCTACCAAACTCGCCCACATATCTCCTCATCCTCATTTGCAATGGACGCTTTCACCACCATCAGCAACGTTTTCGCGGCCATCACCACCATTGAGGATCCCTCTCTTCCATCCAACGAGGAGACTGGCGGCTCGGGCAACAATGCCTACTGCGTCGTCGCATGAGATGTCCATCCCTCATCGCGCACTGACGACTGTTACGCCTTAACTTTATCGTGAGTAACCCTTCCACTTTTGATCCCATCCAGTTCCTGACCTCCACTTGGCTTGCAGATCATTCATCGGCATTGTACACCAGCATCACGACCACCAGCATTTTCAATGTGATACTAGCATCAACGGAACACTTTATAGTGCACTGGCATCCCCTTTCGCCCTTCTCATTCACTTTTTACGCCTGCACTTTATCATCCACAATTCGACCTTCGCATTAATTATCATTTTTGGGGGATTTTCAGGAGAAGTAGAATTACAAATGCAATATTAATGCAAAACATTTGTAAAAGCCTTTTGTCTGATTGAGATTGAGTGGAGCACACGTCCGTGCAAATACTGAAAATAATCTATTCATTGAAAAGTGAAGAAATACGTATAAAACCCACAAAAAGGCCAGAAATCGTCCCCAACGTCGACGTCTTTCAACGTCTGGCAGCCGCATATTCGGCTTTGATATCGTCAGCAAGCTTCTCAGCGACAGCGAAGCAAGCACCAGCCTGTGGAAGAGTAGCCCAGTCAACTTTCCATATGATAGCCACACCAAGGACCGTCAAAAACAACATACCGTATGGCCAGAAATAATCGACGGGAATACCGACGCATCACACACCCTTAAGCCCTGTACACCGTACACTCGCAGATTACTATCCACAACACCTCCTTGCTCGAGCGGCGCCATCCGGCAGGTCGACGTCGGGTGGTATGCGGTCTCGACACGCTCCCTGACGAGCGCCTCGATCTCCTTGTCCGACTTGAGGTGTAGCTGGTGGTCGAGGTCGGGCCGCGTGCAGTTCTGGTCGAGGTGCGAGCGGACAGGTTCCTGTTGCGTGATGCGCAGGCCCAGGCGGACGCTCCGCACAAGCTTCGCGACGTCTTCGTGGGTGGAGAGATAGCTAGGTGGTTAGAAGATTTCTCAGTTGGATTTTAGAGCAGGCTTTAGAGTGGGACAAACTTGGGGTTGACGCTTGGGTGCGCGAAGGGATTCAAGGAATTTAACCGAATATGACCATGACTCGTCGGCCTGCGGGATTGGTCTTAGCTTAGCTTTCCTTCGATGAAAAGGTATCGCGACACCACTGACCTGAGCAGGTATGCATGAATGGCGAAGGTATGAATACCTTCGAAGAAAATACGACCGTGGTCCTGCAGCCTCTGTGAGAAACACTCTAACGGAAGGAGGCGTACACACACTTTGTAAGCCGTGGAGGTGCAGAAATACTCGATGTCGGGACTATCCTTCGCCGAGGTGCTGTCGATCAGCTTTTCAGGGAATTCCGACGGCGGGAACAAGGTGGGATTGTCAGTCCTGATGAACGCGGCTGATTCGCCCCACTGGTAGAAAAGGATGATCAAATCAGTTCGGGCTGTACTTCAACACATAAGAAAAACAAAACGAAAAAGGACAGCCCTTACGTTCATAGCCAACGGTCCACCACGCCCGAGTAAGTAGTACTGGCCCAATGCACCAAAGAGCTTGAATATGCCACTGATTGATCCAGGTCGCAGGAAAGAGAAATCAGCGACGACACCACTTTGCTTGAAGTACATGTCGACAATAGGGTGGTCGACAAGGTTGGCGCCAACGCCTGGAAGGTCTTCCACAACCTTGACACCCTTCGACTTGAGGTGGTCAGCGGGGCCGACACCCGAAAGGAGGAGGATCTGGAACATACGTGAATACGAAGCACCGAAGCTGGACGAGAGAGAAAAACGTACTTGAGGTGATTGCACAGCTCCAGCTCTGTAAACCATGAATAGAATGAGTTGAAGACTTCGTGGATAGAAAGCAATGACATACGAGATAATGACATCCTTCTTCACTCTAGCTTGGAACCGTGGTCCATTCTCGGTGTTGGCGAATTCCACCCCAATTGCCCTGCGCTGCTCTCCGGGGGTCTGGTCGATTATAACTCGAGTCACAGTTGCATCGGTCGCGACTGTAAGATTTGGACGAGCAAGCACATCAGGCGTCAAGTATGCTCCTTCAGAGGAGACGCGTTCGAATTTGCTGTTTACGTAGGTCACTGATTTGGGCATTAATTCCAGAACGATCGAAGAAAACCTGATCCTTACTGATCTGCAAGAGAGGTAGAGTTAGCCTATAATTTCCATGGCTTCCAAAAAGCAATGCTCACTCTTCCAACGCCATTTGTACCTTGCGGACCGTTAAAATCATGCGTGAACGGGATGCCAGCCGCTACGCATGATTCAATAAAGTAATTGCACCAGCCCGACACGGAGTTGTAATAGCCAATATGGACTGGCCCCTTGGTTCCTTTGACAGACTTGTCGACGAGGGGATAGTCGGGGTGGGGTTGGTAATTCTCGAATTTGCGGAAGTACCTTGGGGCACAGCTCAGGTTGCAACGCGAACATTGAGACCCAAAAATCACATACTGAGCAAAGTTCTTCCATGACCAAGAGTCATCACCTGAGATGGCGGCCCACTCGTCGAAATCGCCTGGAGCCCCATACTGTGCCCTAGAACGAAATGTCAATCTCGGCTGGCCCACAGGATAGGGAATAATCGCATTTGAGCATTGATGGACGAACCTGTGCACAAGTTCATCATCAACAAAATTGGTCATCGGGTTCAATGGGTCTACTCACATCCTCCGAGCATGCGCGCTGTTGGGTGACGATCAGGATATAGCAAACAGAGACCATTCTGGATTAAGCCCATACCTCGTGGCCAGAACTTTTTCTTGCCATCAACAGACGTTTGCGCCTCTGTGTAATAACTATGGACATGTTCTTTGTTGGCGTACAGTCTAGTGTAGCTGGCAGGAGTGCGACTGTCTGGAAGAGCGCGTCCACTGTTCTGAAGTGAGCGAGAGTTAGTGGGAGGGACCCATGATGCGAACCTTCCTCCAGATTCCAGTAGGAGGACATGGATATTTGGATCTTCTGACAAACGTGCAGCTAACGCACATCCTGAAGTGCCTGCAACGAGTTCATCAGGATGAGCATGACATATAACTTAAAGCAAAGTAGTGAACGAACCTCCTCCAACAATAATCACATCATACTCTGGCAACCCCTGGGCGTTGACTTGTCCGGCTGGTACTTGCTTCCCAACTTTCGAGAGGTTTGTTACGTATTTCGATTTCTTCTGGCGTTTCTTCAGGTAAAGCCTGAGGAACACGATGAGTACCGCGCTTGAAAGTAGGGTACGCGTCGTTGGTTTCAGGCTGGCAGCAAGCCCGTCGGCACCACCAGCATTCAATTTCTCGACAACGGCATTGAGACCTTTGGTCAACGAGGAGAGGGCTGCTTCAGGAAAGCTAGACATGATGTCGGAGCAAGAGAATGTGCCAGGGACGTTGACAGTGATTGATTTTAAACTGGTTTTAAACCCACCAGGGGCGGCGCTGGTGAATTCTCCATCCGTGGAAGACTGCAGCTGGTTCGTGATGTCGACAATCAAAACATGACGACTAAGCCTTTTGGCTGAGGCGTCATGCATTCATGTGGCAGCTCCGCTCCGTTCCTCACACCCCTCTTCCCCGCATCTCCTTCCCCGCACAATTTGGCGCCCATAACACAATTACATTCCTCGATCCAACGATCCAACCTCGAGGGCTCCTTCATCTGCTGAAAATCCATCACCTAATACTCCTAGCTTTTCGAATCTTTTACGTGTGGGCAGCACTCGCCCTGAAGAACTTCTGAACAACCTGCGCCGTGCGCGTTCTCCTCTCTCGTATATGCCCTAACCGATAGACAGTCTCGTGAAGATCAAGTCGAACCTCTACTGCCTAACAAGAGCTAGTAGCATGCACGGGAAACCCCATAATGATATGACACCGGCATTTCTGTCATGGCTACGAGTCCACGACGCCAACACCATTTTTTCTTTCTCGAAACCGCCGGCTGCCTAACATCCGTGTCCAGAATGTCTTTTCGTGTTGCAGCTAGCTGTTGCCAATTATCGGATCTCCCCTATCTGCTCCGGGGGTCCTCCAATGACCACGGGCTTGAAGTCAGAAGCAGGGCCGACAACATGAAGGAGGAGCGTCTCAATTCGAGCATGAAGCAACGGCATGTCACTCTCCGTTCAGCGCGATTTTCGACATCTCCGTTAATTGTTTCAAGGTCTATCACCACACGCTGTTGACGAGCGCGTCAATTCTCTACCTCTTCGTATAGGGATGTCTGGAGTTGAGCGAGTGCCTTGACCAATTTCGCCGATGTCATCCACTAGCGCATTCTCGCACCCAACAGAACTATGAAACTCGTGTATAACTTCAGACCTTGTGATATGCACGGTTCTCTGGTCAATCATTGTTTTGACAGTTGGTATGACAAGGGTGGCTCTAGCTGAAGCTGAAATAAGCTTTCGATTCCGCCCCACATTTCGATCGATGTTCCTCAAAGTGGTACGAAGCACCCTCGATCTCAACCATCGAGCAAACCCTCTTACTCATCGCGGCCCCTCGTGAAAGGATACCATTGACACTGTTTGTCTTCTTCCCTTTCTTTATCTCTCATTATCCACGAATAGACACAGAGCGGCAGAGAACATTGGCTTTCAGGAGCTCCGCATAAATATGCCGTACCGAAGGAGGGCGGCCCCTGGGAGAAATACTGCAAGAAGGTGAAAGAATACTGTGCGAGGGCTGGAGAGACGAGATCGACAAATTGCTGATTTTTGTGCGTTATTTTCTATCTTATTGAAAGCATCATTCAGCTTAATTTCAATAACAGGCGGGTCTCTTCTCAGCAGCCATGACTGCATATGTGATCGAATCATACCAAAGTCTGTAAGAGGATCCCAATGAGCGGAGCACTTGGCTTTTGGAACAAATTCTCATTCAAGCGCACAATGCCAACACAGGAAACATTTCCCAAACCGACCCTTTCCCTTCTCCACCTACATTTTCACCATCCGGAATCGGCATTCGCGTCAGCATCTTCTGGTTCATGAGTCTATCCCTCAGCCTGACCACCGTTTTCCTTGGCATCCTGATCCTCTGCATCCAGTGGCTCCGCGAATACGAGCGCGATGTAACGCTTGACCCACAAGACACCATTTGCCTCGCCAACTGCGTTGCGAAGGTTTGATTGCATGGAAAGTCCCCGAGGTTCTTCTGGCTTTGCCACTGCTCCTCTATCTCGCCCTCATCCTCTTTTTCGTTGGTCTGATCGACTTTTTGTGGTCTCCATTAAGTGGTCGCTTTTTTGTCACCGTTCTCCCCGGCCTCGTTCTTCTGTCCTTAGTCGTTACCACCGTCCTTCCCACCTTCCAGCTCTACTTGATCGCAGATAAGCACCTCCGCAAGCTCCAGTGCGCCTATAAATCCCCGCAGTCATGGACCTTCCATCGTCTGTGTGCTTACATGGTCCAACTTCTCGATCCAACTGGCACCTTGCTTCGACCGTCTGTCATCCCAAAACGCTTCAAGCCGTTTTCCAGCAAGAGAAACTGGGTGGAATATGATAATACCTGGCGAGAGATTCGAGGGGCCGCTAACAGTGGTGACCATGCGACCATTGACTCTGTTCGGGGACTGGCATGGGTCGACAAGCATCTTGGCCAAAGCCTTGACACGGTTTTCGCGGTATACCACTGCATGGAGGAATTGCGTCCAATGGAAGCTGCACACGTCGTTGCGTTGAATAACGAGAAGATAGACGGCCACCTCTTCTCTGATTCGATGAAGTCAGTCATGGGTGATATGTCGGATAATGATTGCCACGAAACTGTCTCGTCGTTGTTCCTCGAGGAAAACTGCCGTGCCTTCCCGCAACTTGGCCAATGCCTAATTGAATCCACTGTTCGGTTCCTCAATTCTCGGATGGTAACGAACAACGAGGACAACATTGCAGATTCACTTCCTGTTCTTCATTGGCCTTTGCGACTGCACTATATGCGAGGGATGCCGGCAGGTTTGTCGGTGATTCTTTGATTCTTGCATCCTTCCGATTCGTGTTTTACAGATCTCGTTTCCCAATCCTTCTGTGCCTCAAGGAGCTAGTTTCACACAATCACTTGCGGCCAGAATGTACTCAAGACGCTGGCTCCTTACTCAGCTAATTATCTCCACTCCTTTAGATCGACACGAGAGGCTTCACGCCCACATCGCCTGCGAGATCATGGGAGAGTTCGTCAAGCGTCTCCCAGATGTCGGGATCGATAAACTTTCCCCTGGCGATCGATCTGTTGATGATGTCGTTCGGCTGAGGACCGAGGTCAAGAAATATGCAGCAAACATTATAAGGTCTCTCCCGCTGCACCGTCTCCACGAAGTATCTGCGTACTTATGGGCAACCCATTTTACTGGACGTCCAGGCTCGCATCCAAGTTTTGGGTGGATCGGCAGTCGTTCTTTCTCCGGCGGATGACAAACAGTGGTCGGAGGTTATGCGCGGCGTTGTTACTGAGTAATTATAGTTTCCGTACATTTCCATAGCAGAGGTAGCTCGAATAAAACACTGGTTTGGAGGACGCAAGGCTGACAGAACTCTCGGTCCGGCTTGTGAACAAGATCAACACCGCCAAAGAAATGCTCTTGAACTTCTCGCTACATATCACTCTTCACTTCTGTCAATTTTTGCTTTCTGCTTCCCTTCCCACTTCACACATCCTACATTGAAATGTTGAAACGAGTTGAAAAGCGCCGTAGAAAGAAGCAAGAGGAAGAAGAGATTGGTCTTGATGAGGACATGAAGGAGATTTTGGGGATGCACGATACTGACTCCGATGAGTCTACTTCAGAGTCGGGCTCCGGTGGGTCCTCTGGACAGGAAGATGAAGAAGACGATGGAATGGACCCAGGTGTAGATGCCGAGGAAGCGTTGTCAGACGAAGAGGACGAGGAGGACAAAGATGGAGACGCAGAAGAGGATCCGGAAGTCAGTGTCGGCCAAGCACTGAAAGACCCCGTCTATGTGGTTTCTGTCATGCCCGAAGTCAGAGCGTGCATAGTGTGCCCTGGAAAGCTGCTCAAGGGCATCAAGATGGTGGACCTGCACAGAACCTCTAATGCATGTACGCTTTCGTTGGTGGGCCATCTTCTCTTATGTTTCGCTGACCTCTGCGTTTTCCTGTCTTTTCACACAGGCACATGAACGACGTTTAAAGCAATTTAAAGCAACTGCAGCTCATGCAGATTCTAACGAAAGTGCCTGGGAGGTCTTGAAGCAACATTCTGAAGAGAAACCGAAGTTATCCTTGGAGCCTTCTACCTCTGGGACCTCTAAACGAGCGGAAAAGAAGGTATCTCTGCCACCCGCTTATACGAGGTGGCGGCTAACGTCTTGTTGCCTCGTCTTTGTAGAAAGCGAGACAGGCACACCTGAAGCTGCGGCGTGAAAAGAGTCAAGAAAGGAAAGCCCAAAAGGCGTCCAAGCTGAAGAAGACACTCCCGACCCCTGCGCAAAAACTTGTTTCTGAGTCTTCCTTGTCGGCCAAAGGAACTTCAAAAGCAGAATTGACTTCAGTCAAGCCCAAGCAAACAAAAAAGCGCGCCAGTAAAGCATCAGACTCCACCACGACATCATCACCTACAAAGAAGCGAAAATTGGAAACGAGCAGCCAGAAGAAGCCCTCGTCAATTGCACCTTCTCAAACTGAAGTCCTTCAGAAGCCAACCGTCGTTGAACCATCCTCTCATCCAGAGAAACAGACGAAGTCGAAGGGCGAAGATAAAGGAAAGAACCAAGTTTCTGCAGACCCAATCAATGGTGGATCGAAATCATCTCTTGCTATCCAAAGGAAGGAAAGCATCAGGGATATCGTTCGCTCCACAGGTGACCGGGCCAAGAATGCGCGTTCACGAGCCATAAATGCGTCAAAAGGGACGAAAGGTAAATCACCTCAGAAGGCGGTAGCTGTATCGTAAATTTGTACGTTTTTGAATGGGACATTCTATCACTATTGACGCAGTTGGGTACTTTCACACAGTTCATTTAACGATTAGGAGGTATAATTGTCCATCCAGAAGGCAAAATAAAGATAGATGTAGCGAAGGAGCGAAGGAGCGACTAAGGAGTGACGAATAAGGGGCTGGGGTTTGAGACCTCAAGCCAGACTCTGCAAAACCCTGTCTGTCATCCGAATAACCTGAGATAAAGCATCAGCAATGCATTTTCGAGAATCGCGAGTATCAGTTAAGGTTACCTGGTTGATGTCTGGTCGTTCCGCGGGGTTTACTTTCAGCATACTGTCAATGAGATCCCTGAAACCTTGCGAATACGCTGACTGTGGGTGCTTGTACTGAGCATTGAGAACAGCCATGGCTATCGAGCCTCCTTGTTCTGTCGTTTGTGTGTTCTCAAACGGCGAGTGCGAGTATGCTAGAGCAAATAGAGTACACCCTAGCGACTATGGGGTGAAAAGAGGTGAGAAAAGGAAAACAATTACTATAAAATAACGTACCCAGATGTCAACTTTTTCATCTAACGTTTGCCCTGTTTTCACATCGAATAGTTCGGGTGCACGGTAAGCCATCGTGCTCTGCTCCGCAGCGATATCCTGATGGAAAGGAAAGGGTTTAAGAACCAATGAACACAAGAAGAAGAAAAAAATGAAAGCATACCTGCTGGAGCAATGCTTGCGAGCGGTTCTCGATGTGTACTCTTGCCTTCATCGTACTGCCAAAATCCATGAGAATAGGTGTCTTGGCATCATCTGCAATCATGATGTTCCTAACCTCAGAAAAGAACACTCAGGGGCTGAAGACGTGATAAGGACATGCTGACGCACCCAGGCTTCAAATCCCTATGAGCATACGGCACAATCTCCAAAGCAGGTTTGCCCTGGCCTTCCCCGCCTTCCCCTTCCTCATCTCCATCAAATACAACATCTCCATCTTCCTCCGGCCTATGTCTTGTTACAAGAGGTACATTCACAGCTGAGGGTCCGTCGTATGAATATCCTCCCTCGGAGTCACCCTCCGCTTGAGGGAATCGTTCGTCGACATCATCGTCATGGTCTGGTTGGGCATTGCTCTTCCCGGTACCTAAAGCAGCACCCGTCTTGACGGCGGAACGAGGTGTGGTTGGACGGTATTCATGCATGGCACGTACGGCGAGACATGTCCCACGGAAGAGGCGCACCATGTCTTGTTCAGGGAAGTGCCGGCCGTTGACGACATTCGCGTTAATCGCGTCTTGGAGGTTTCCACGCTATAAGGAATATGAAAGATGAGTTCTCCAGGCCGGTCACGGAGACACGACGAGAACGCGAACCTTATACAGAGGAAGGAAGAGGTATACAATCTGGCCATCGCCTTCGGGGTCTTGAACAACGGCAGAGTCCTAGAGCATATCGTCGATTATAGGCTTATTCCGCAGCTTGCAAATTCAAGTAAATTTCCAGCGTACCAGAATACGAATAATATTCGGGTGTCTACACAACATTGCTGTCAGTCATGCCATTTCGACATCAGAGCAAGAATATGGGACGAACTTGAACCGTCTGTATGCTTCAACCTCCCTCATAGCCTCCTTCACACCCTGGGAACCCGTCGGACAGCGAATCTTCTTGAGTGCAAATTGTCTCTGGAAAATGTCTAGGGATTTACATAGTCCAAACGGCAGACAAGGGCAGGATAACACACCCCGCTGTGTTCATCTTGTGCCAAGTACACGAACGAGAAGCCTCCTTCTCCGAGAACCTTGAGGACTTGAACTACAGAGCAAAAGACCAATTGCGTCAATATAGTTGGATGAGATTTGATTTGATTGAACAGAAGAAGACACCACAGCCGTTCTGCATGCTTCCGTAGCCACGATCCAACGTGAAAAATAACTGAAGTATGTCCACTCACATGTTCGACCATTTATCTTTATCTTTGGTGTCTGCTGGCAGAGACACGACGACAATGCCCACACTGCATCCTTCGCCTGGTCGCGCAAGTTCTCCAATGCGCGAAATAATTGTGGAGGTATTGCCATTTTGCTTTCTCCGTTGCGTTCAATATGCTTCAACAGGGCCCAAAAGAGAAGTGTTGGTGAATAGAGAAAGAAACAGCCAAGTCTGAAGGGAATGTTGTGCGCAGTCGCGGCCTAACAGCCCTATAGTTGGTTTCGGACTTGAATGGTGTTGATGGTGTTGATGACGATCTAATTGGCCCTATATAGTTGAGCTGGAGGACAGCGCGTGGGAATTCGCTGTACCCGAGCCGGGACACAAAATCCCATATGTATCAATTCAAAATTTACTATTTAATCGGACAATTCTATCCGGCTGTATACATGGTAAAAACCGAACTACTTGAAAACTCTAGAATTCAGGCCGGGCTACGGAAAGCACGAATCAAACTCATCCAGGTCAAAGCAACAGAACAGTAAATCCACCACAGAATCGAGCTTATTGGATGGGTGGTATAGAGTAGTCGACCAGGTTGATCGTCGGCCAATTTCGAATATCGAGACAGTGAGGTTGTATTCTGACTTCGTCTTGATGCTTCCTCTCCTGTTCCAAATCCGCCGGACGAGACAGATACGCCGTAGTCGCCAATAGTATGATCCACATCATCCTGAACATAAGATATTGATTCATCACCAAGTTTTGAGTTGGATTCAGATAAAATGTCCGGGTCCGTCGTGCTGAGGTGGGGTCCTTTCGGATCTCGAACACATTCAAAGTCCATGTTCTTCTCAGGCATCATCGTCTTAGTCAGGCCATTTCGATGTGCTGAATTCGCAGCAGATGGCAGGAAGTCGGGGAAGATATCCGCCAGGCCTGTAAAGGGTGTAGCGTGGCTATGAAGCTTTTGGGTTTTCCTGAGTAAAGATAGAATTTTCGCGTCTGTTTGGGAAAGGACTCGAATTAAACCGAGCGGGAGTTGATCCTCAGGCTTGAAAACGAGAATTTGGGTTTCTGAGGAACCATTAGAAAAAAAACCTGGAGAAAAAAGCGCGGTGAAAGTAAATGGTCTCGATTGCTTCTTTTTCCTTGTTGAGGGTAGTTGTATCTGCGGAGTCATTCGGTCGTACAATACCAGGGTCACACTTTTCTGGCAATCGTACCATAACGATGGTGCCTTGGAAGAAGCCTGAGTCAAGGATGATCTGCACAGCGGTGATGTCATCTTCCGTGGGCATGATATTCGATGGAGACCTAGGATCTCGACTGGAATCAGCCAAAGCAGCCCTATGGCGGGTTCGATCTAGTTGAGCTTGCGAACTCATCCAAGCACTTCAAAATGGTATGAATTTTGATGTATGTTCAAAAGTCATGAGTACTTGCAGACTCACCTCCTAGGAATCCCTGGGTTTAACAACCGTGCTACGAAAGGAGGAGGCGTCGCCTCGATGTAGGACAAAAAATCCTCATACGTTCTGGATAGTTCGCAGAACTTGAGGAAGTAAATAAAGAAATCCAACGAATAGCTAGAGCAAATTCGGTGGTCTTCTCGAATGTCACGAATCCTACTAGGACGCCAGAACGCACTGAGGTTTTTGATGTCAAGATCATTCAAGACGAGATTCTTCTGTGGCTCAGGCGAATAAGAGGGAAACCACTCCAATGAACGTGAGAAGGCGGTCGTTTTTCTCTGGTTGAGGGAGGAAACGGCCGATATCACGTTCAACAACTTCACGAGGAGGGAATTTTTGGAATATTCAGAGAGGACTGCCTTCAAATACTTTTGCAATACCCTAAATTCAGCTTCGTAGATAGAAAGAGCCTAAATTGAAACAGTCAGAATAGCAAACCCAGGTAGAATACTCGAAACCTACATCTGACGGGCCAGTATGAACATAGTGTTGGAGAGTATCGAGAAACGGTGAAAAGGCCATCAAAAGGTGCTCCATCTGGGGGATTTCGTAAGCAAACCCTTGCAGGGACTTCGACCTCAAGACTATTTCTTGAGATGTCTCGACCTGCGTGTCTGATCGCAACGTGATGTAAGGGTGCTTCTCCTCATAAGCTGCGTGGTAAAATCGACTCAAAAAAGAGTAAAGAGGGTATTTGTCTGGCGCTTGGAGGCTGAGGTGTTGGAACATGTGCATGTATATCGCAGTCCACGCATCTTGAGCAGATGCAAGGCGGTCGCTAATGCAGAACCGCCCTGACCTCGAGCGGTCCAAAAGGAAATCAATGAGAGACGCATGGGCGACATGGATGGGCTGGTCGTGCAGATGGTAGGTGATGAGAGACGCCACGTCGATAAGGCACATCCTAACCCCTCCAGGATCACGAAAGAGAACCTCGTCAAGCAAGGGAGGGGTGAGCGGGACAAGGTCGTTCGTGAACTTGGATTTGTGCTCTTCCAATACGCTGATGACGTGAAGGACCGACTCGACGTCCGAGGCATTCTCCAAAATATGCGTGTATAAGGCATCTAGCTGCTCGTAAGGTGAGTGGTTTGCAGGAGCCGATCCAAGCCCAAGAACGATTTTTAATCGCTGGGTCGGAAGGTGTCGCAGGGATTGGCTATACTTGACAACGGTGGAGGCATATATGAACTGTCCTGACGATTTCTGAATAAGCTTCTCGATAGTATCTCTTGAAGGCCAGCTCGGCGGAATGTCGCGACGAAGGGGGTGGGTTAACTTTATCTTCTGGAAACTATTCTCCAGAAAACACCGAATGTCAGCATTTGCTTCGTCGACATGCATCGATAAGTCGAGTCTTTCAATGATGGCATGGTCTGAAACACCCTCAAAAGCGTCGCATATATGGATCTCTGGGCGGCTAGCGATGAAGATTTTCAGATTAATGGGCACGTTCTGCAAAGACTTGGTAAGAGTGTCAATGATGTAACATTGGATGTTTGGTGATTGGCATTCGTCAAGACCATCAATGATGATAAGACGTGGCAGCGGAATGTCGGACGAGGGGATATTGAGAAGCGGGTTTACGATAAGCTTCTTGAATTGGACTTCAATGGAGCGATGGAAGATCATAGGATCCTGCTCAATTGTTGCCTCGACGTAAGGGCGGGCCTCTGGAATAGCTAGGACGAGTTGATACGCGAGTGTCGACACCAAATTCTTCTCTGTGCTTCTTCCGCTGGCCATTCTGGAGAAGAAGAAATCTCCAATCAAGAGATTCTCTGACGCGCAAAGCTCTGCAAGTGTCTGCGCGATGGCGGACTTGCCAGCTCCGGCTGATCCGTACAGCCATTGCAAGAAGGAAGTGCTCGTGTCGCTCCTAGCCCATTCAAGTAGAATCTCGAGAATGGCAGCACGAGTGTTCGGATGGCATCGTGGTGGGTCGAATCTTTCGCCGGAGTCGTGAACAGCTCCTAGAGCTACGTGCTTCTGGAGGATGTCAAAGCCTGGGGGGGAAATTACGACGAGTTCATCAAATAGTGCTTCGCGATCAATTTCGCACCTCGTTGGGTGCTCTCGATGTGAGTGTATGAGCCCCCGGTGAAAACGACGTTTTGAGGCCGCGAAAACATGGGCGCCATGTCAAATGTTCTACAGTGGAAGTTCGAAGGTAGAGTTCTTGGGCAATCTTCAGGCTACGCGGAGACCCAAGTTCATCCACTGTTCTTCAGAAGTCGGGGGATCGGAGAAGTATGGGGAAAGGGGGGAGGAATATAGACTGGGCTACATCCATTGCTTAAATAAGAACAGGAGTGCATAGGACGCTGTTCGAGATAAAGTGACAGCGGCTGTGCAAGCCTGTGCCCAGCGGACTCTGAAGTTCCCAGCACGTGCATATTTTGGCGCCCATGCATGCTGACGCGGTGATACTGAGACGGGATTCGACCCAACGTACTGTGAAGCGTAAGAAAATTATGATCCATAATAAACATTAGATACCTCTACCCAATGGAAGCTCGCCGGGTCCACGAAAAGTGCTGGATTTCAGAAAATGTATACCCTCATAAATCCGGTCTTCCATTGTGAGCTCCGAGTCAGGGCTCACCCGTGACAGAGCACTCACATTCTGGGGTTCCAGAGCGCTCTTTCTTCCACCCCTTTCCGCATCGTTGAGTTTTCCGTTCTACGGATTCTGTAGACAGGACAATCGGGGAGCGGATATAACGTCATGCTAATCGCTAGTCAATTCCAATAATCTAGCAGTGTCCATTCTTGGTTCTATTTACTCGTATGCCATTCTCGCTTTCCTAACACTGGCAAGTGTACATTCAAATACTCATATACTAAAAATACAACTGACTGTGCAAGAAAAATATTTCAAAGATGTTATACAACCCAAAAATAATAAAACCAGGAAAGGCTGGCCTTCGAAACCTTCGCCCATCAGGAGGGCTATAACCTATGGGGAAAAGAAAATTGTGTTGCAGCTTTCTGATGTCGCAGACGGCTCTGTGCCCCGCGGCCGGCGCGGGTCGATCGTCCAGCACCCAACGCTTCTTGAGACAGTCGTTCAGTGTCGCGGAGTGCGAAGCTATCCGCGAAGGCGATCTTCCAGGTAAGTATAGGTCGCGTCACGTCTTCTGTGGTTTGGGCTCCTCCGAGGTCCAAAATGCAGAGAAAGGACTTGGAACTAGCGAAGGTTACGGTCGTTGACAGCCCGGCCACTATTTCCGTGTGATGCTGGCAACTTGAAAGGACAGCGTCGGTTGGTGAAGTGCGTGGCGCGTCGCATCGAAACGCCGCCGGCCAATCATCTAGTGCACCACACCGACACTAACCCATAAGCCTCCTGAAGACATGTCCAACAGTCCCACTTGTTCCGGACCAGTCGAGCACCCGCCCACAGTTGGTCCGCACCATGATCTACCGCCGAACACCATCACATCCTCGCCCACAGCGCCCACCAAAAACAAAGATTCGTTCCTCGAGATATGACATTTTGATCTCGAGGTTTACTTCTCGCTAGCAGCACTGACGGTGATCGCCACCACAGCGGCACCTACACCCACATACAGCCTAGCGAGTGTCTCGCGCCACATGAACGCGAGGAGAACGAGTAGCGCGCTGACGATACCAAGCTCGCTTTTGCAGGACGGTGAGGGACGGGGTGGCGCGCGGTACGCCCAGTGCGTCGCCCAGTATTCACAGAGGGCCGCGTGCTATGTTAAGTTCGTCCAAGGTTAAAATAAAGATGGAAGGGAAGGTGATATGAGCGATGATGAATTAAGAGGAGAAAGAGCGCCATAGCACCCACCGTCAGCTTCTCGGCCTGTATATCGCGTTTCCGCTCGCTCCATTGGGAGAGGGCTTTGTCATCTTTGTTAAAGACGATGTCATCTAGCTCTTGGAGGTATTCATTCGCCGTTGAGGTGAGATAGAGCGGTACGCGGTTGCCGCTCTTGGTACCTCTCCGTGTCGCTTTAGACAAATCATAAATATGACGCAACTCAGTAGGAGGCTAAAAGATAGACTCACGCCGAGGAGAAAGGTAGGGGAAAATTGAATCTGGTCGCTCGATGAACAGGTCTTCAGGAATCCGGAACTCCAGTTCGGCCTCCGAAATGAACCTACAGCCGCCGAGTCAACTAGTCAGCAAGCTGTCCTTCCATCATTTCACCATGAGCAACTTCGTTGACTTACTCCGCCTTCAGACAGTTCTCGCAACACCGTACACGACATATCCAAGAGATTTGTTCGACCTCCAGCTCGAAGCAGAACTAAAATGTCACGTCTGTGAACAAGCGGACGAAGCGTGAAGGAACGTATAAACGCATACATGGCACCAGTTGTCGAACGCCAAACTTGCGTAGGCAACCTCGGTAAGGTCGTTCGGGCAGGGTGGAAGGGCTCGCACGCTCGACAGGGCTGCTCGCCAGACCCCACGAGCGTGGCGTGCGAGGAGGAGCCTGCGCAAACCCCAACTGGTACGAGAGAGGTGCAACAAATCGAGCGGATGCAGATGGCTGAATATCTATAGGACAAACGGGAGGAGTGGACATGTTAGCTCTCGATCCCTGATCCAGGGAGTGATGATCGACGTGAAGTAAATGTGTGAAGTGACAGATGCAGGGAAGGAAGGCAACTTGGGGGCATGACAAGAGAAGGGGAGGGGATTCGTCGTTCGGTCATAACAAGTGAGGTGTATTTTTATGCTTCGGTGAGTGGTCGGTCATGCTGTTGTGAGGGTGATTACACCGGCAAGTCAACTCAATGACATGAAGCGGCAAGATCCGTCGCGCGGAGAGCACACGATGGAGAGCAGTGGAGCTTGTAGAAAGATGAATAATACACACCTCATACAATACATCCTCAGGCATGGTCACGATTAACTCAAGCCTGCCATTCGATCTCGCCTCCTTTCCGCCAACCAATGAGCCTAGTAGAGATTGTCCTGGATGACAGTCAGGTTAGTCCAGCGATTAAGGCCGTTCATGATCGTGATGATGCTGACCGTTGTTGGAGGTATCATTGGCGCCCGTTCCGAGGTAGTACATGCTATCCCTTCCGTCATCAAGCAGGGCTCGCGAAACTGATTGTAGACGCATATGCATGAGCATACTGCCTCCACTGGAGCCCGGACGCGTGCGGAAGAAGAGGTGGTCGTCGGGGTAGGACCAGACGCGCGACCTGTTGCGCTGGTGGTGCAAGCCTGCCTGGTGGTAGAGTCGCGCGTCAAGGTAATGATGAGTGGCCATCGCTTCGGAATCTGGTACTGGACGAGCTCCGAGAGGAATGAAGTGGCTGGAGAGGGGGGTGGTCGGCAAGATGAGGAAACCTGGGAGGATTTATAGTGGGCTCCTACTGGCCCTGAACTTGGTCTTGGATTTCCAAAAATAGACGTGACGTTATGATTTCGCTGTCGCACTTTTGCCTGCCCCGGAAGTCCATCGGCGTCATGTGGGCAGATTAAACGCCCTTTCGTCCCCGCCCGAGTCTTCGCTGCCACGCTTGACTGTCCTGGACTTGAACATCTCGAAGCCTCGGCCGCCTCGCTTACCGACAGTAGAAAAGGGCTGCATACTTCGTCTTACTCAGAGCCTCACAGAAGACCGCAATAATGCAACTGCCAAACCTTCCTTTATTGTGATTTTAAATTTCATGGGGCTGAGGTCCGGTCCGCTTGGCGACGCCATAACGGCAGCCCATGCCTGCATCCAAGATGCGGCTTTCTGGGGAGTCTTGGGCAAACCCCTTGATCTTTTGAATTCATGACTACCATCTTATGGAACTACTAACTCTCGCAAGACATAGATGTAATGACATGATAAGAATTGGCAGGTTCTCGTTTGTTTGATGCGTAGACCTCCTCAGGCCAGGCCTCAGGGCCGAAGACTGAATGGCCGCCAGAGATTATCACCTTATGCCAGATTTCTCATGAGCATACCGGTCAATGGGGTAGATATTGGGTAGATACTCAATTGTGGGGTTGTTTGTGACATGCCGGGAATACTTAACCTAGCAGAGATGGCGCTTTCTAACGCAACCTTTAGTACCGTTATTTGCTTGCGGTGTGACGATCACATACTCGCTTCTGCCGGCATTTCATTGGGACAGGACTAAATCGAGACCAACGGGGGCAAAAGTTATATTTAGACAAATACGGCAATTTATGCCTAAAAGGAACAAACATACCAGCGACGATCGGTAACCAATCAACGGAGGCTGGAACGAGGTTGGACCAGGTAAACGCCCTGTTCTCCAGCGAAGGAGGGGACATTCTATCGGCTAATACATGCCCCTACGCTTGGCCCATCACCAACTGAGCTCAAATTCCGCCAAAGCCCAGTCATCTCAATCGTCGAGAAGCACTGGTGCGTCCCCCATCAATGCATTCGAAAGAATCGCACACAATATCCTGAAGAGAGAAGTATCCTTGCAAGTGGCCGAATCTCCACGACACTGGGCCTGTGGCATCTACGCACGCCTTAGGACAGAATTCGGACAAACGAGTACCCGAGGGCATATTCTTCTCTCATTATTCGTAGCTACTATCCATCAAAGATACACGCGAAACTTTATCTTGCCGCCGTGTTTGGTGTTCGATGGGGCAAGATTTAAAGACGTAAGCATTGCGAATAGGTGGTGTCATTCCGGGTATGTGCCTCTTCCCCGAAGCCTATGAGAACTATCATCGCGGGCGAGAAATGAAGATACTCTATTTTTGAATCACATGTCTTCTAACTTGATGTCGCCATACATGCCTGAACCACATACCAATCGGCATCGTGCTGCCCCAAGAAACTTTAATGAGACAATTACGGCTCGGATGGGCTACACTAGGACCATCCGACCGCATAATTCAAATGTATGGCAGGAATCGACGATCGCCCAAAAGGTGCAGCGTTCACTGGGGTACTAGGCCGTTTTCTTAGCCCATCCTCATATCTGACCTCCGTACATGCCAGTGCGTTTCAACCGGGATAACAACCGATCATCTTGTCTCGCAGCCGTGATAGACACACGCCAGTGTGAAATGTCCCACTAAAGTCCACTCAACTTCATAGTAGCGGTGTTGTTCCAAATATAGCTAGTGGGGCGGCATGATCTTTCCGGAGGACGTTTATTCGCCGGCCCGCCGGCGCCACGCGCCCAGAAATTCCTCCTTCTGCTGTCTTAACTATCGAGTTCGCATTACACACTTCACTGTAGTTGGTTATTTCTTTCAGTGTTTCACCTCAGGCTGGAGCTCTTTCCTTTAGGTACCCACCACCTAAGTCTTATCTGTACACTGCACACCCCGAGTATACTTAGGTGCATCCTAGTCAGTCGGAATCAGGATATTCCAGAAGTGCAAGGAGCCGTTTATGCATTGGGATTGATTTGTGCAAACGTAGCAATAACGCATAAGGATAATTATAAGAGGTGAGAGCAATCCAACACAATTAGAATAATCTACAACGTATGTGAGAGAAACCAGTCTCAAAGCAAATAGTCGTGTCCGATGTATGACTAGGACGCCCGAGAGCTGTCCATCGCAGCATCGGAAGGGAAACAATCTCGGGCATCCAGGGCATCATATCTTCGAGCACTTGCGCCACATGATGCCTCGGGCTCCAACCGTGGACGCTCTGACGTTGAAGCTACCAGCGGCGCCATCGTCCATCGAGCGCCACCAGAGGTACACTCCACGGACCACGAAATAAACGGACCAGGTTGCTGGATGACGACGGAATCGCGGTCCCGTTGCGCGCTGTCGTCTGAGGCTCCATCACCATGCAAGACCTCCCACCAGTCAACCACCTAATCATCCCAACCGCCTCTCTCCCTCTCGAACTTAATCCTCCTTATCTCCTTCCTCTCCCCTTCCTCCATCGCAGCCCACACCTCCAGCCCGCCGACGCTATCTACGAGCTCTTCCTCCCATTTCTCTTCCATCTCGATCTCTTTCTTCGTCTTCTTTCTTGGGGGAGGAGGCGGCGGTGGAGGCGGTGGCGTCTTCCTGTTGGGGTGCAAAGGGGCTATGCGTGAGAGGAGTCGGCGCGATGACTTCATGTACGGCGAGTACGTTGTGGCAGTGGGCGTGCCGGGGTGGGCGCTGGAGGCGTTACTGTTCTTGCGTACGAATGGGGAACTTGCAGAGGGAGTTGGGAAGGGCGAGCCGGGCATTGAGTTGGCGCGCCGGATGAGCTCGGACATCGAGGGACCGCTGCGGCGAGGGGCGATTTCGTAACGCGCGTAGAGCGGCGTCGAACCATCGGGATTAGGCTTGATGCTCGTGCTGCTTGAAGGCCGGGGTGTTGCAGAGACTCTCGACGAGGCCACAGGCACTGCCGGGGAGACATTTTCCTAGAAAACATGAAGGAATGAGAATAAGATTTGCATCATCAAGACATTGGAGACGAACCTTGGTCGCCTTCCTCTTCTCTTTCTCCGACTCTTCGGGAGTTGGCCGCCTTTCTTCATGAGGAGGCTCTATGAGCGAGTCTCCTTCATCGTCAAGATGTGCATCCTCCTCTTCCGAGATGGCCACCTTCGACGCCTTCTTGAAGTTGTTGCTAGTTGACCTCTCCTTCACAGATTCTTTGGACGTCTCCTTCTGCTTTTCCTTGCCCTTGCCTTTCAACTTCGATTTCGATTTCACTTTCTGGACCTCAACTTCGACGATGTCATCCTCGTCAGACAAGACAACATTCTTGCCTTTCTTCTGTTTCTTCTTCCCCACAGCCTCCTCTTCATCTTGGGCCTCGTCCCTGAACTCATCATCCACTTCAGAGTCGACGATCGACTTCCTCTTCTTCGATGTTGTCTTCCCTTTGGCTTTTGGCATTTCAGTGTCCAGCTGGTCCTTAGGGGAAGAAGATGAGGCAGTCTTCGTGCGGTCTAATGCAGAGCGAGAACTTGACGATAGGCCGGCAGACGAAGAAGCGACGTTGGAAGTCGTACCAGGAGGCTCAAGGACAGGATCGGAAGGGGCAGAACCCTGGTCTCCTTTCTTGTTCCCTTTCTTCTTTGTTTTCGTTTCTTGGGCCGTGCCTGTGACGGACCTCGAGCTAGACGGTGCAGACGAGGAAGATGATTTCGTCGATTGAGGTTGCAGTTCTGGGCGTCGTTCCTCAACAGCTGGTTGATCGTGTCCAGCTCCAATGAAGGCGTTATCGTTGGTAAGGCGAAGAGGGTCTGCATCCTCGTCGGAGTCCTCAATGAACTCGCGGCTCTTGAATGTGTCTTTGTCTTGTAGCTTGCCCTTTCCTTTGGTGGCTGTTGCTTTGGAAGGCCCTTTGTCTGCGCCAGTCGAGCTGGACGTCTTTTGAGCATCGCTTTTCTTGTCCTTTGTTTTCTTCGACGTGATTACCACCTCTACTACCTTTTGACCTTCCTTCCCCTTTGCTTTCTTCGGCTTGGGTTTAGCTTTAGATTTTGCCTTCTTCTTCCCTGAACCCTCTCCCGAAGGATCAAAGTCTTCATCCGCCTCGTCCTCGTCTAGGATGGGTAGAGGCATGGCGAACGCGTCCGGATCCATGTCCACGTCGATGAACTCTGTATCTTTCTTCTTTTTGGATTTCTTCGGCTTCGAAGCCTTTGGCTGTGCTGCGGTGGGGTCCAGGGTAGGAAACATCGTTAGGTCAACCACCTCATGCTCTGGGCCTGGAGCGACACCAATGGAGGAAGAAGAAGAGCCAGCGAAGAAAGTGGGTGGCATCATAGTCTCTGGTATCTGTTGGTATGTCATACGTCGACCAAGACCATTGGAAGATGACGTCTGGGGTTCGTCGACGCCCTCCTGAGACGTGCGTTGACCACTCTGCCTCATCTGTCTGAGCTCCTCGGCGTTTTCGTCGAACATAGAATCAGGAGACGATCCTCGTCCTGGCTCCAGCGTCTCAATACGCGGGAGGTCCCTATTGCTGTTCCTGTCGTGCTCTCCGTACCCTCCAAAATCCTCTTCGTCGCCAAATCTTGTTGGGTGGGACGAGCCCGGGGGGTCTGATGGTGGTAGTTGTGAGATAGTAACTTGGGGTGGCTTGCCTACATAATGCGGAGGGGGCATGACTGAGGGAGAAGTGGCTATAGGTACTTCAGGGCCAGTATGAGAGGAGGGAGTGGAACTCGGGGGTCCACTCGGAGGCCGGTTGCGTGCAAACGGATATGCGAAGACAGCGCCAGGGTCGGCGATGTCGTTATTGTGAGTTGTTTTAGGACGTTTTACGATCGGTCGAGGGCGTGGGCGAGGGCGTACGTTCGGAGGTCGGTCGGTGGTTGAGTCGGAGATAGTGGCAGCTTTTGAAGTAACGGGGGTCTCTTTCTCCTTTGCTTTCGGTTTAGATGTAGTTTTGGTTTTCACTTTAGGTGACATCTTTGCCTTCTTCGAGGTGGATGGCTTGAGGCCGAGTTCGTCATCTTCATCCGAGGTAAGCTCGATAACGTCACAAAAGACGCCCTTGGATTTCGACTGTGTCCGCTGGCGCGTTTTGGCCCTGTCTGCAATAGTGCCAGTGGGACCAAGATCGTCGTATTGAGGGGTGGTGAATGCGGTGGAAGTGGATGTGTCGGTGTTATTTCGAGGAGCTTGCTTGGGTCGGTTATTGAAATTAGTATGCGACAGCTCCGCTGTGAATTCGGATATCGAAGAAATAGCCTTTGCTCCAGGTGCAAGGCTTGTCATAGTAAACGCGGAGACAGACGATGTGGGGTCATAACCAGGTATTGCATCTGACACTGTTACTGAGAAATGTGGGAAGGTTAAAGGAGTGCTCGAACGCACCTCCGGTAGGCCTCGAAACTCCCTCCATCTCATCCTCGCTATCCGCAATGACCTCGTCATCATGTAGTTCGCTCGGCGTGCCGTCCATCCGCCTTCGTTCAATTGCAGAAAAATTGCTAGAAGTGCCGGGAGCAAGGAAAAGCTGGGTTTAAGGTTGAATTAAGGATAGAAATGCGATGGGTAATAAATCCAGGGCGAAAGGCACCGAGCCGGAACACGATCAACATAGGGTGACTGTGACACAATCGTGACCTGACGCGTTCGTGACAAAGGAACTCGTAGTTAGTTGGCGAAATTACGCCCTACACACGTGATGTCCCGATTTGGCAGCCCTTAAACACACTAACTAGGAAGGGGGTTCGGCCGCACGAAGGAAATTTCACAAACTGGCTCCTCCGACTGAGAGCCACAGCTCATGCCACATGAACAACTGAAGAAATTATGCACTAGGTAGAGTAAAAACCAGTAGCAGCCCAATAAACATCATTTATAAATACAGGTTTTGAAGTGATTGAAAGCATGATGTATTATCATTTAAGAAGTACAAGATCTAGTGTACCGAAATCATGGGCTTGCACCACAACGTCCTAGAAGTTATCTCGGACCTGTATACAATATTTGCTGATACGGGGAATGAAGGAGAGCGCGAGGTCGGATGGGTATACGATGATTGAACCAGAGGCGCTTGGCACGGTGTCGGTCTCGGAGACGCGAGACCTGAGCGTGGTTGACGCGACGCGGAGAGCCCTACGTTCAACTCACTGCACTTACTTATGTACCACCAAGGCCTCCAGCGCCAAACTGTGTTTTTCCCTGCGGCAGCCGATCGCACGCACGCACACATCGTGCCTCTTCTCGCTGTGCTCTTGCATCTCCTGTGGTGCGTGCACTTCCATGTTGGTGTGGCATTGGTGGGAGAGGGGCGCGGTCAACGCTGAGGAGGGTCTATGGAGGGGAAAGGGGAGGAGGGAGAGGGAGAGGGCATGGGTCATCGACGATGGTGGTGGATGGGAGGGCAAGAAGCCACCCGATGGCTTTGATCAGAACAGTGTGGAATCGAGCGGTTAGCGAAATCTGCTCGTTTGGTCGATTAGATAATGGTTTGCATAATGAGTGCCCGCTTTGGACATCACGTGCATGGGGCGTAAAGGGAACTCGTTGCGTGGCGCACGTCGCCAAGCAAACTTGATGCGGGTGCAGTTCTCGGAAACATTCCAGTGCTGGATACTCGTGGATGACTCGGATGATTCTTGCAATATTCACGAGTATCCGCACCACGGAAAGATTACACCTTTTCAGATCGTGAGGTTCATTTCAACTTTTCTACATTTACAACAACCGTGTATACATCTCGTATAAATACGTAAAGCCATGGGCGAACTGCCTTAGTCGAGGTTATCGAAGTCGTACTCGCGGGCAAACATAAGCTCGTAGTCGTTATCGAGGCCGCGGCGGGACTTCTTGTGCTTGAAAATCTTCCTTTCCTCGAGGTCACGGCGGGACTTCTTGTGCTTAAAGATCTTCCTGTACATTCCGGGCTTCGTGCATGCGGGTGCCGGCGCGGTGGTAGTGAGGCGGACAGTGGCGATACCGTTCGAACCAGTGGTGGTCGTGGAGGAGGTATTGCCGGGTGCTCCAGTGACGGGGGCAGGTGTGATGGTGGGGAAGGGCGCAGAGGACGTGAACGAGCCTGACGCGGTGGGACGGACACTGAACGAGGTGAACGATCCGGAGTGGGAGGTGGGCACCGCGACAGAGGTAACAGACGCTGAATGGGAAGTCACGCTCGCAGAGTGCGAGTACGATTGCGAGTGGCTGTGAGAGTGAGAACCCTTCGCGTTCTTCTTTGGGTTGTTTTTCTTGTTCTTGTTGGCGTTCCTGTTCTTGTTCTTGTTAGCCATACGCCTCTTGGCATCTCGGAGTCGCCTGGCAGAGTCTTCCTTCTTTCTCCGGGCTTCCTCGTTGCGTCTGCGAGTCGCGTCACGGGCAGCGTTCTTCTTGTCGCGCTGAGCCTTCAGTTCGTTGGCATTGCAGGAAGTAGGCTTCGGTGTGTAGGTCGTGGTGAGAGTCACGGTGTGCCTGGCAGGAGGGTGGCTCGAGGTGTGCGAGGGGATGGGGGTCGATGAGGTCGTCGATGAGGTCGTCGACGAGGTCGTAGAGACGGCGCGGAGGTAATTGAAGACCTCCTCGATCTCGCGGGCACCCATGCCCTCATAGCCTTCGTACTCGCGCATGTCGTACTCGTTGAGCTCGTCGAGCAACTCGCGGGCCTCGTACGAATTCATCAAGTACTCTCGGAGGTCGAACTCATCGAATTCGCGTTCCACCAAATCTTCGACAGTACTAAAGATACTAGTCAGCCAGGGACTCGAAGAGAACAAAAGTAACTTACTCGTAAGACATGGCAAGGGCAGAAGCCGCTCCGAGGGCGACGACGGCGAAGGTAACAGCAGAGGGAGCGTGGACCATTGTGGATATGAGTGTACGTGTCGTTGAAAGGGCGTCGACTGGCAAGTTCTGTAAAGGAGGTGGAGTTGATTGCTTAGACCTTCACTAAGTGACCAGCACGAAGTATCGAAGTGGGGTGGGTGAGCACAGCTGAAGAAACATCGTCGATTGGTGTGGTCTTTTATACCCCCGCCATATCAAATCGGTCAATTCGGACTGAATGGTAGGGAATCAAATTTGGTGCGGTTGCGGGTGGTTGCCAGCCAAGAAAGGGATTGAGGCCTATTGAGGCGTTCATGACCCCTATATGGTTGGGGTACGGGTGCTCAGAGGTTGATCTGAGAAGCAGGTACGCTTCTGCACACGCTTGCGATCCACTTGCAATGACAAAGGTGAACGACACACGCGGCGCTTATGAGAGCCGATTCTATCTGAAATCGAACGGGTTTCGTCCTGTTTCGTCCCGCCATCTAGAGAGGGAGAGAAGAAAAAGAAAAGCGCATGCACACTTCAGAAGTCTGTGGGCGACGATCAGTCGACCCCTCGGGCCACAGGAAGCACTGATAGCACGCAAACTCACATGGGTACCAGCGCTGTGCGTGTCGTAACCTTGATTCTCCTCGATTGAATGGTTGAGAGCCCTCGATAGCGGTTGGGTAACCTGACAACGATGCGCCTTTTGGTTCCGACGAGAGAAAGACATACCATATCTACAGCGCTAATCAGGACGGACGATAACGCGGTATAGCCTACTACATACTGTCGAGCGAGACTCGAGGACGTAGAGTCAGACGCGTAAGTTTACCTCAGCTCACTGACAGTAAAAGACGGAAGCAAAACGTGTCAAGTTTGCTCTCTGGCTGAGCTCACATTTTCTTTTCATTCACGCTGACTGGTTCTGAGTAGGACCCGACGGACGGTATCGTAACGACCTCAACACCTTCGCAACCCAAGATATAGTCGCCGCCGCTCGCCACTTCAGGAGCGATGGGTTGGTTGTGTGCTAACTGGGCGTTGGATCGGCTGCGATTCACCGATCGCAAGGATGTGGCTGTTCGCAGAGACGGTCGGAGTGGTTGGGGGTGTTGAAAGCCCTTCTCTCCATCTCGCAGCAGCCAGCCGCACAGTATAGACGTGTAGTTTCTAGGAGATCCATAGCACCACACACGGCACCAAGGGTTCGGGCATTCCGGTGGAAGAATTCGAGCCTGTTGACTGGGTAGATATTTCTATAAACTGTGCACAGAGCTGGGGTGGTGCAGACAGCTTGAACAGAGGCGTCCGTCGCACTTCGGCGAGGTTGTTCAAGGAGGTTAACGTTAAGGCCTTAAAGCCTTAGGCTGCGTTCGGGAACAAAAAGATGGCATTTGATGGCAGATATTTCCTTTTCAAGGGCTCCGGCTTTTCCATCACATGCTAGATGAGTGTGACGCCATTGTGATGAGCTGTTCCCAGGACCCTTCGGCATTCCCCGGCTCACCGGTATCGATGGTGCTTTGGCTATTGGAAAACGATTTCCTCCGCATGTTTGGTGCAGTACACTCAGTAAATGTCTATTAATTACAAATGGGTAAGAAAAGGAGGATAAAACGGGAGGAAACCTCCGCATTCTCGTCATTACTGTGAGGAATCAGCAGATTTGCCTGTGATATGCGAGTATCCTCGCCCGAACCATATTCCTAGCGAGTTATTAGTGTATTAGTGTATGTATAAGTCATTTGCCCTTGTTGTAGCCGAATATACAACCACGCTGAGTCGCATTTTCAACTTCAGGTGAGGTGCATCCCATTTTGGTCTGTCACCCACGGCGTTTACCGGTCACCCTTGCTCCCATCAGGGCATCACGTGGTCGAAAAGCTAGCCATCTTTTTGTTCCCGAACGCAGCCTTACGTACTTGTTTGGTCTTGCTGCTCTCAGAAAAGTCCCCGACCGGACCGTTCAGTCCAGTCAGGTTCTAGTGACGACCAGCCTGCTTTCAACCATGATTTAATCGCGTTTCTTGCCCACCGAGTGTGTAATGTCGCCATTCATTGCGCCACAAGTCGTGCTTTCTGGCCTTAAGGAGAGATTCGAGTCATTGGCGCTTCAAGGTGGAGTATTCCAGGATATTTATGCCGTCTATGGTTGACAAGGGCCACAGCGGATAGATTATATCTTGGAAGTTCGACAGGAAATCTTCATATCTATAGTACAAGTGCGACTGCAATCGCCTCTCATATCTACGTTGGAAGCTAACGGACCAGTGAAGCGGAAGGTGCAATAGAGTTAGTTGAAGTGAAGAAGAACCTAGTAAGACGGTCAATCGACCAGCTAGGATTCGTCAAGGATGTTAACTCCCTCGTCGCTCTGTCTGGTGTGTACATGCGTCCATATCCTGCCCAGTTCCAACGAGTTAACTGACTACGTTGTTGCTCAGAGATGAATGTTACCCTCTTTCCTATACCATCCTTTGCACCACCAACTATCCTGCCAAAGGCGAAGGCCGCTTTTTCCTTCTCGGTATACTCTTATGTTGAGAACGTCGATTGCCCTCCAAGCCCATCAACTTCCGACAAACCCCTGGCAAAACGGAACCAGCCGATCCCAACACTTGTCACACTCTTGCTTGTTGGATGTAGACGGAAAGCCGTTATATACTCGTGGAAGGATGGGGAGCCGCAGGATGTGAAGGTCTGTAATATCAGGTACCCGCTCTCTTCCTCTGAAACTGACTCCACACCTCGACTAGGAAGCTCCCCTACCACATTCTGCTCGTTCTATCGTCTTTCTCAACAAGGATACAGCATGTTTTGCATATTCGCCGACGGAATATGCAATATTCTCTGTTGGTACCATGACAGCAGTTGACATCGTCACTCCTCTGCCAGTGACGTCCTCGGGGACTGCGATGAACGCCCTGACAGGCCTCACCGGTTACATGACTCTTGGCCTGGGTGCGAAAGCGAAACCTGCCGTGGTGCAAGTTGCCGATGGTGAATGGCTTATTGCTAAGGATGGTGCGTAAATCTGGTTACTTGTAACTCTGTAGTAAACGCGCCGACAGGTCAGGGATTTTTTATTGGTGCTGATGGCAAGCCATCACGTACCGAAACAATTGAATGGCCTACACCTCCAGAAGAAATTGGTATGTGCCGGTCTATCACGTCCTTTCTGTCTTTTAAAATGAATCGTTGCGTAGCTTTTGTTAAGCCATATGTCTTCTCTGTTCTCCCAGCAGGAACAGTCCCAACCCAATCTCAACCTTCCGAATCATCCTCACCTTCCGCCTCTAATCAGTCCGCATTCAATTCCACTGCCGTTGTCCAGATTCGCTCCTCGCTTTCCCTTCAAGTCGCACAGACCTTACCCTTCCCCTTCAACACCGCAGTGTCAGACATCAACCCCACGCAGAATGCACAAGTGCGACTCTTGACTTCGTCTGCTTCGGCTAAATCACCGTTGTACCTGTTAACCACCCCAGTGGATAAGACAGCAGCTGCAAACGAAGGAAGCTCTGTCTGGCGGTTCACTCTCCGGCCGTGGTCAGATCAGATTGACGAACTAGTGCTAGCAGGGCAATATTCCGATGCGTTGGCTCTTCTCGACACGCTCGACGAGGCACAGATCTCGGACAAGAACCAACGGAAGATACGTATACGTGCATTGAATGCTGTGTCGCAGTTCCGCGCCGCTAAGTTCGACCAGGCTATCGACGCGTTCATCGAGCTCGATTTCAACCCTGCGAAAGTTGTCGCTCTGTACCCCGAGTCTGTCGCTGGTCGACTATCCGTGCCACAAGACCGCTGGATACCGCTGTATGGAGGCCCTGTTCCCATTGCGTCTGCGACGACGAAACCGGCAGCCAAAGACGATGACCACTCGATTTCTGACCATTCTCACGACAGTGGCGATAAGGACAAGTCGTCGATACACACAGGACATGAGAGGGCAGCGACAGAACTCCTTGATAGCATTGCCTCTGGCACGGGTTCTGTGGGTGGAAGGCTGCGGAAGACGGGGCTAGCTGGGTTGGGAATGTTCCTCCCCAGCGGGCCTGCGCAAAAGGACGATGACACGGCATCTGTATCGTCCAAGAAAAAGGTGCATCTACACGGTAAGTACCATGTTCTGACCTTCTCTAAGCTCTCATTGATGTTATTCTCCTGCAGATGATCTCAATCGTTCCATAGAGACCCTCGTGCGCTATCTCGCTGACCGGCGGCCAAAGCTTCGTGCAGCCCTTGAAACTCTTGGTATCACCCCCGAGTCGCAGTCGCACCTCGCTGCGCCCCTCTCAGAGGCTTCGCTCGATGAGCTCTTCGTACTACCCAATGCCCCGCTTTCAGCACTGACACCAGAGCAACTACTGCGATTTGCGCAGATTGTAGACACAGCCCTATATAAATCGTATTTGATCATCCGGCCAGCGTTGCTTGGAAGTTTGTGTCGAATTGCGAATTGGTGTGAAGTATCGGAGGTAGAGGAAGATTTGAGGGCCAGGAAGGTGGGTTTGGTGTTAGGGCTGAAGTTTCTTTCCAAGGCTCATACTTTCTCTTTTGCAGAAATTCGCCGAGATGAGGGATTTGTATCATGGGAAGAAGATGCATTCGAAGGCGCTGGACTTGCTTAAGGAGTATGTCTTTGCCAGTGTTTTATATCTCTGTTGTCGTTGACAAAACTTTAGGCAGAGTGAACACGAAATCGACCTTGAGGATAAGCTGAGCCCTTCGATCCAATACCTTCAGAAACTAGGCCCAGAGTATATCGATCAGGTTTTCCACTATGCCCAATGGATATTCGAGTGTGATAGCGAGATGGCGTTTCAGGTAGGCCATGCTTTTAACTACCAGTTAGGTTGTCACTTATTTCTCTTGTTTTTGTAGATCTTCACCTCCGAAGACGTTGAACTTCCAAAGAAGACCGTTGCTGACTATCTAGAAACCCTCGACCCAAAATATTGTGCGACATATCTAGAATACATCATCGAGGAGCGCCACGAAGAAACGCCGGCGTTCCACGATCGATTGGCAGAGCTATACTTCAATATGACGATGACAGCAAAGAAACGGAGCGACGAGAGTCAGTAATGTTCTAATCTTGCAAGTCGCGCGGCTCATAGCTTATTGCAGAGATACGGAGAGAGGCCTATGGCAAACTCCTCAAATTCATCAGCATTGATGATAAGTTCGCCGTTGATCGCCTGTATGGCCATGTCTCTTCAACCGGTACGTTTATAGGTTATTCGCATAAATGTATCCGTAATGTACCTTCTGCTAGACCTTCATGAAGCTCGAGCCATCCTTCTAGGAAGATTGGGTCGCCATGATCAAGCCCTTGAGACATACGTCTACCGATTGCAGGACTATCTGAAGGCGGAAGAGTATGCTTCTTTTTTTTACCCCAACCACCAAGACCACTCATTCATAACGCTGTGTAGATATTGCAAGCGCATATACTCAGCAAATTCACCGACCAGTGGTGTCTTCCTCACTCTTCTACGGATATACCTCCGGCCAACAGAACGAACGACAACAGACCTCCTTCAACCCGCCTTGGATCTCATCAGTCGACACAGTCCTCGCTTAGACTCTGTGGAGACCTTGCAACTCCTTCCTCCTCTTGTCACAACGGACGACATCCGTGCCTTTCTGATCGAGGCCCTTCGTGCGCCGGTATTCGACGCTCAGGTCATCCGTAACATTAGCAAGGCTAGGAATGACCAACTTTCGAGGAGGCTCATGGCATTGCAGTCGAAGAGGGTGAAGGTCACGGATAGTCGGATGTACGTTCTCAACGCGAATTATGTGTCTACCGACGTTGACGCTTTCTCGGTCTCTAGCTGCCCTCAGTGCCATAAACGGTTGGGCAATAGCGTTATTGCCGTCCATGCTCCTCGGTGCGTTTATGTGGAGTCCTTCGTAGTTTAAGTTGCTAACCTCTGCAGTAGAGGTGAAGTTACGCATTACAACTGTCGCGAACCTTTCTCAAGGCGGTTGCACGAGCTTCGAAGATAGTTTCTGCTTCATCCCTGCTATCCATCTTGTACATTTCTTGCTCCACACAATGATACCTACTGCATGATCCATTCAACTTGATTTTAGATTCGAAGAGTGCAACTTTTTAGGTCGTATCAACTCAGAAAACAGAGAATTTGAAGATACGGGACATGGGAATGAATTGCTTGGATGGCCTAAGGAAATATTTCTATGCCAACAGTCTAGTAGTGCGATGCATTTTATAAATACAGCATAGATACAACAATTTTACAAGTGTCTGTCTGTCCTTCCTTTCTTTTTGGACCCTATGCGACAAGTAATCAATGGCAAGTCCTTGCACAACGTGTGCAAATTTTACAACATGTGGTTTTTTTTGTTTGTTACAGGTATGCCCGCCTCTTGACACCACGCACGGCCTCCTTGACAATTTGTAGCCAGCCCATGACCTTGTCGACCTCGTCCCAGGCGCCAGAGGTCTGCGCCTCGATCTTACGAAGGAGGAGACGGCGGATGATGCGGGTGTCCTCGTCATCATGTTCAGTCAGCGTAGCGGCGACGGAGACAACGGAGGAGGCGGTGGAGTAGATGGTCGATATTGAGGCGAGGCTTGGCCGGGACGTGATGGCGGTAGAGTACCCTAGGAGGCCTGGCGAGAGTGGCTCCCCATCAGCGTCAAGCGAGGCGGTGGCGAACTTGGCTTGAAGGTCAGCGAGCATTGCTTCACGTTTCTGGAAAGAAAAGGTGATGAGGTCTTGTTGAAGGATGACAACAACGAGAAAGGCTTACTTTGACAGCTCTCTTGACCACCCGTTGTGTTCTTGAAATAGAGTGGTTTGCCAGATCAATGAACTGCTCAGCCTAGGGAAAAGAAAATCAGTCATCTAAGTGGATGAAAGTGGAGTTACTGATAGGAACTTACAGCAGCAAGGCATTCATGGATGCTCAGCAAATCACGATATCCTGCCTCCAAAACAACTTGAGAAGTCCGTAGAGCATTGTCGATGGATGCATCAATGGCATCTCCACAATTGCTCATAGCAGACTCGACGCGTATGACCTCTGGGACGACATCCGGCTTCTGCTCATGGACCACAATCTCCTTGACTGGCTCGACTCTTGGTGGGATAGTCGGATGAGGAACAATAATGCGCTTGATCCACGCCTTGACTGCGCCGGAGAGCGTGTCCTTCTCCTTTTTCTCCGCCTTAGAAGGATCGAGCTCGAGTTCACGAATCTTGTCCTCCAGCTTTTTCTTCTTCCTCATCGCCTGCTTGAGCCGTGCTGCGAGCTTTGTAGGAGACTCGTTTGGCGTGTTCGTCAACATGGACCGCTCCTGAAGTTGGTCTAGCTCGCGCTCGACGTCTTTCAAGTTGTCAAAATACACCCGGCTCACGGGTGACTCAGCAGGGGTGTGCGTGCGTGTAGAGGGCATCGGGGAATCGGGGACGGAGAAGGGTGTCAGAGGCGTAGAAGGCAGGCTGCCGCTTGCGTATCCTTCGTCCACGACAGTGACGACGGTGAGTTGGGAGTCCTCCGACTCGCGGTGCGGCCGCTTGTGCGACTGCAGTGGTGTGATGCCGCGGACCATGAGCTTGCCCTTCGTCGCGATCGTCACGACATTCCGGACGGAGTTGATCCTCTCGGCGCTCTTCTGGAGCTCCTCGACCACGCGCGATGCCTCCTCTATCCGTGTGCGGAAGTGCGCCACGACAGTGTTGGACTGTTCTGTCGTCTCCTCGACGCATGCCTCCAGTTGATGGATTTGCGAGACGTGGTGGGTCGCGGAAGGCGATGTCACACGAAGGTTCGACAGAAGAAGTTGGATAGCAGAATCGATGTCGACATTGCCCGCAGTGTATATCGAAGAGGTATCGTTCGAGGTGTTCATGTATTTTGAGTTCAGATCAGAAAGCGAAGTGAGCGAAGCAAAAGAATCTGACGGCCGGATTGTGTAGTTCGAAAGCGCAGAGGCAGACCGTTGTTCGTCATGGCGGAAGGCAGGCAGGAATTCCCGTTTGGCAACGTCCATAGGTGTTAGTCTGATTATCAAAGTCAGTGATAAATAGACCGATATAGACATGGAGGAACATACCCTCGAGAGTTTTTCATCTCGCGGACAGTACCAATGGTGTCGCAGTCCAAGAGGAGCATCAAAAGGTCGATAGAGTTGCCATGTTCAGCGGCGATGTGTATACAAGTTTCGTCGTCCTTGTCTCTTGCAGAGAGGGGAGCTCGGAGATCGTGGATAAGATGAAGAACGAAATCGTGCAAAGAATGTGAAGAACCAGATGCTGATGATGTTGTTGGTGATGAAGCATGGACAGAAGGAGATTGAGCAGAACGAGCGAGTATATGCAGAGGCGTTTGTTGTTCATGAGTCGTGAAAAGCGAGACGTCAGCGCCGGCCAAGTACAACGCGTCGAGAATCTCGATCGATGGCTGGGGCGCTGCGACGCAGTGATGTACAAGACTCCATCCGTTGGAATCTGGGATATTTACAAGGACAGGAACGGACATCGGGTACAGTGCGGGTGGAGACGAAGGTGAAATAGAGGGAGAAAATAGCAGCGAATGGAGGAACGCCGAATCTGAGGCGTGGATAGAGGAAATGAGAGTGTTGGTTAACCTTGCGGTGGCCTCTATCGTAAAGATGGTCGCAGGAGGTGATTCGAGGTCTTCGGAGAAAGGCATTGAAGAACGTGCAAGTTCGATGAGGTGCTCGCAATCTGAAGATAGTCTTGTACGCTCCGCGGACTGCAAGAAAGGGTTGAGTTCAGTAAAAGAAGGCGTAAATAGGTCGGGTAAATTTTTTTACTTTGCTTTCGCGCCAACGATGCCGGCGGAGTACGGTTTCGCAGAGCCATAGAAGTCGAGGATGTGCGAGAGAGAATTGTAGCGACGTTCGATGATTTCTATCTCTGAAGTCGGGTCGCGCGCCATGTGACAGCTGTAAACAAAGTGAGCTGCGCTCGACGCGACGTACGGGGTGCAAAGGCCGTACCAGAAGTTGGACTACTTCTAAACTACCGTCGCGAGCGGCATCTGACAAGGCGAACGTGTAAGGGCGACTTGATCCTTCTCAGCACAAAATTACTCACACATCAATGCCGTGGCCCCATGGGAGTCCATTCCATCGACAGAGACGGACTCGGCGCTGTCCTCAAGCAGCGTGCGTACTGCCTGCGGCTGATTGAGCCAGGCGGCCATTCCCAGAGGAATTACGCCGTTCATTGATGCCTGCGGGGCGTTGAGAGTGAGGAGTGAAATGTCGGGATGAGCTACTAGGGTGTTGAGTATCTTTAGGCGGTCGGGGGTCATAAACGACGCGTCACACGCGTCGACGTTCTGCCAGCTGCAGGCAGTGGAGGTCAGAAGGAGCCCAAGAGAGATTTTCATAGCGAAAGACGCGTACTGTTCCCCCGCAACTGCGCACATGATGGCTGTCCGACCAGCGCCGTCGAGCGCGTTCGTGTTCGCGCCTTGGCTCAAAGCGCGCTCGACGCCATCGGCATCGCCGATGAGCGCTGCGTGGTGGAGACCGTAGTTTTCTAGCGGATTGTGTGTTGAGTCCATCGTGGAATAGAGAACGTCGTGGAGAGGGAAAAGAGAGTCTAGCGAGCACGAGAGCAATGCGAAAGGTGAGAGATGAAGGAAAGAAGGAGAGCCGAGAGAAGTCGAAGGGAAGACGTGAGGATACTTTTATTACTTGCGGATGGAATCGAGGACGTCGCGGATGATGATGAGGGCGGATGAGAGGGTACCAGCATGAGGAACATATATGAAAAATTCAATGCGGACCCACGGCAGACGCCTGCAACGAGGCAGACACAGACCGCCGACATGCCAATCAGAAAGCCTGGCCAAGCACAAGGGATATGGGGCCCTGCATACCGGGACCCTCCTCCCCCAATTGTCCGTATACAGTGGGCCTCGAGGCTAACAATGCCCGACCATCACTGTCCCAAACTCACCATTTGTACACCATTTCAATCACTTTGCATCCTTCTTCCGCCTCGCTTCTCCGCATTTACCTCTGCTCAATATTTCGTGCGTGTGGGGTATACACAAGGGACCGGAAAGGAAATTTGAATGGAGGCGCACACCCTCCGATGCCTGCCGTGGTGACATCTATGTGAACTTCTTCCCCAGGTCCAAAAATGAATGCCATAAGTCGCTGATAGGCCGTCCAGGACTTCTCTCCCATCCATGCTCGTCTGACGAGCGATGGCTAAGTCCACCAATGCGCGCTGAAGATCAAGCAGCTATCTAGTATCAAGTCAGAATCACACCTGCCGCTCATCACACTGTCTGTCCTCCTGGGACGCATCGGCGTCAATGCACGAACCAATACGCTTCAAATACCGGTAGAATCACCACCCTTCATCTAATATTCCTTTCACCGGATGCCTCATCAACACATGTTAGGACATTTCGGATTTCTCGTCCAAAGGAGATGGATGCGTTTAGGCGACATGAGGTCGAATTCGACAGCTAGAACCCGCAAGAGACCCGGAGCGCCAATCAACCTCATATATTCACCAGTCCGCCACATCGACGTCGGACGGTATAAAGAGCATCCGAATTCCAGAAAAATCCATCACTCCCAGTGGAGCTTCAGTTGCAACTACAGCGCCGCAGATCAAGTTAATGTATGTATGAAATAGTTATGATATGTAATGAGAGGTTGGTGCTTGTCGTATGTATTGTGGTGGTGTATAATTACATGAGAGGAAGGAGGAGAACAGAATTTAGAGAAAGCTCGAGCGAACTGGTTGTTTGATGCGATATGATGGAGATTAAAGTTATGAGATGTCGATGTCGACCCAGGGCCATGGAAAGGACATAAGAAAGGGAGTTCCTGATATCGAATAGTAGGGTCTAAAGAGATGCGTCATGCGCATTCTGATCATGCCTTCAAACCCGTCGCATCCGAAAAGTGCGTGGGTAGAAATCTTGACGACGAGAGGGTCGTTGATGTTGATGCTTTTCAGGTGGACCAGACATCAAGCGATGTCGAGTGGTATGCTAGAGAAAAGCATCCCTGGCTAGAGAGCCCTACAAAAGCAACGTTATTCGCAGCCTTCTAGTTCAGGCGATGTTTCTCACCTTCACTTGATTGAAGTTCGCGATGGCCCTCTCCAAATCCCAGGCATTGCCGGTTAGACAATCAACTGCGAACTTGGCATTCAGCCCCGTTCGCGCGCAGACCTCAATCACAAGGTTGCGTTGTGCTTCAGGCTAACGAAACAAGGAAAGAAATATGATGAGGACCAAGATATGTTCCAGAAAGGACTGACGCCAACATACAAGAGAAGCAAGGGCAGCCTGCTGATCTGCCGGGAAATTGGCTATAGAAAATGGTTGGGCTGCACCTGGTGCAGGCTGGGACTGCTGACCGGTCGCCTGAACTAACAACGGACCAGCCTTCCACGCTTCATGACTAGAATAGCTGCGAATAATCCACTGGTCTGACAAGATAGCTACGTCCCATCCATTTAGTTTGGCTCTGGAAGAACAAAAACAACGTTAGTTTTCTTCTGTTACTCAAAAATAAGATAGACATAAAACGTACCGTGAACCCTCTGTGGCAGGAACGAGCATGAAGGTCCTGTCAAACGAGCGAATACCACCAGAAGAGACTATCCAAAAATAATCAATATCCACATGCCGATAGACAACAACAAGAAGAAAAAAACAGCATACCTTCCGTGAACTCTCCATGAATGGTCAGGAGCAACCCCATACTCTGCCCATGTGGCACAGGGAACGAGTCCAAGCAGAACTTCTCCGGCGGACCACTGATATCATGCCTGGTCGGTGGGAGATTCGCAAGGACCTTCACGATCTGTTCGCCGCCAATGTGCAGATTCCCCAGAGTCTTTTGCGGATCGCCCCCGATGCGGTTAAGATTCCGCGAGCCTGTCTCGAGCCACGTCTTCCAATCCAGCTTGCGCTGGTTTGGCATCGCTGGCGAGGAGTGGAAACCCACAACACGGGCACGTGCCGGGATTGAAGTGTTGGCCGAGAAGGAGAATGTCGCGGCCGTGTCATATGCTCCCATGAGCAAGTCGCGTTGGCTATCAAATGCATTGAAGAAGCTAAAACGAGGTTAGCAGGTTGTTTAAAGAGAGATGCGAAAGAAGGTACCGACCGGGTGAGAAATTTGCTAACGATTGCACCGTCCACGCCAGTGACAAACGATGGTCCCACTTCGAAAGGAAACGTCGTCGCAGTCGGCTTCTCGACTGGTACATGAGATGCTGAAGGTTGTGGAGCATCAAAGGAGATTTGGGTAATGGGCTCTTGGTCCAGAACTTCGAGTGATGTAAATCGGCGGACCATGTCGCTACAGATAGGTGAGATAGGAGGTCCAGATATCGGGATGAACGACATACGCTCGGTAAGTTGCTCCTGCCCCATTCTTGTACGCCAACTCTCGGATAGGGTTGCCCGTCAGAACAAGCTCCCGCAGGTGAATCATCTTATCCTTCCTCGGCACAATCATGCTGATTTCCTTCTTGTCGCGAATCTTGTTGTTTTGTAATGATAAGTTCACGATATTGGGAAGGTAACGACCCAGTTGAACGAGAAGGGTTCCGGTTAGGTTGTTGTTCGCCAACGACAAGCTTTGGATCTGGAATGACATCAGAACGTTGGTTGTGAAGATACGGCGAACACGTACCTCTGGTTTTAGTTGGCTAGCGAGCTTGAAGATGACGGCGGCATCACGAGACGTTCCTCCATGTCCTGGCGGTGTAAGATTATACTTTTTGACAAGTTCGTCTTCAATCATGGACTACAGGATTGCTGTGTAAGTACATGAAGAGCGTAAAGAAGAGGCCATCCATAACAGCAAAGTCTTCAAGCCATGCAAACTTACATCAAGGTTGAGATATTTCGCCTCGGCATTATAGCGCTTCTGGACAAACTCCCTCCAAGAGTCCACTGCTTGCTTTGGTTTCGCCACACGAACGGGTATTGCTGATGGCTGGACACTTGCTCCGGAGACTGCATTTCGTCGTATCCGCCCGACTGCCGTGGGTCGAGCGGCGCCGCGGATTGCCAACGGGTCCGAAGGGCCAGCATGAGCGCTCGTGGATAGCCGGATAGGCTGCTGCGTACAACGTTCGAGGGATCGGTAAGCTCCTGGTCAAGTACTTCGAGTGCAAAAGGGAGAATGGAGAGACGATGGAGAGGACCGGTGGGAGGGACCTTTCCTGTCAAGGTGAAACGAAGAATGAGTGGTTAATAATTACCATGCGCGAGCCTGAGGGTCTGTCTTTCGTGAGGTCGAGAATACGTGTCGTCCGTCCCGAGCGAATCTTTCCCTTCCTGCCGCCTGGATTGTCTGTCGCATCCCGCATGACTGTGTCTCGGTCTATGAGGCCAGCCCTGCGCAGTGCACTTGCTGCGATGGACTTGCTGCCCGGAGCCGGAGGTGTTTGAAAGAGCGACATCGCGGCACACTGAAGGATTTATCGACGTCGCTTTCGTGTTCTGATGATGATTGTCGAGGCGAGAGTGTGTGTCGGGGAGGAGACAAGCGCTGTGGCGATGACAAAAGCGAGTCAAAAGAGGCTGGGTGGCATCGTGGGTCCGAACTTCCCACGGGGGTTCCGTTTCCCAGGCTACCAAATCAGGGCATCCTCCACCGACAACTGACTTGTTCTCGACAAGTCCATAGCCTTCCCCTACCCACTCGACTCTAGCAGAAAAAGATCTTGTATTGATGTAAGCATCGCCTAACAGTCTTCATCTGATCCATCTATCTCGAAATTACAGAACAGAGAAGGTCCAAGGAAGCGTCCATTTTCCTCCCGCAAATCCGGAATTGCATGAAGGTCAGAGCCGTTATCTGACTCATGCGGCTCGTTTGAAATCCCAGCATCCGATTTTTTAACAAGCTGCGGCGAGGCGGACTTAGCTCGTTGGTCAACTTGGTTCTCTGGTTCCTTGGTCGCAACAGTGGGCAACCCGGTTAGCTCGGTTTCAATGGCATTTCTCCAAACATTAACGTCTTGAGGCTTATTGTCCCTTCGGCCAAGAGTGACTCCCAGTACGAGTCCCAGGGGCTCGTCAGCGTCAGCACCTTCTTCTAATCCTAGTATTCTGTCGATCTCTTCCTCGAGACTCTCTTCCTTCCTCGATGGTTGTTGCTCTGCTAGTTCCGACCCGGCTACTGCTTCAAATAAATCGATGAATGTTGGGTCGTAAGAATCATCGATGTATCCGCAGGCCTCTTCGTCGACGGCCTCAGAGGCTATCAGCTCCACTCCCATTGAGCAGTCGCTCAAGAGGTCTGCAACTTGTGGAGACCCACTATTCAGCGCATAGCGATCTTCGACAGGATCCTCCGGAACGACACTTGCACATTCAGGTTTTGTATTTTCACCGACAATACTTTGAGAGATGTTTGTGCTTGTGGACCCCGGAAATGTGTTTACGATGTCTGGAAGGCGGAGAATCTCTCCGATGGTTGCCCATGGATCTTCTCGTTCAAAGAGCCTTCCATATACTGAGGATGCATCGCGCATGCCAGTGACTCGATCGTGAGGTCGATGAGCTCTTGCAGGACCTAGTATGACGCATGCTGGGAAATCAGGATGAGGTGTCTCGTCGCCAGTTTCTGAGCTGTCGATTTCTAGTTGTCGATGCCGAGGTGAAGGACTACTCGTCATCCCTCTATCGTCGTCCAGTTCCAAGCAACGAGAAAAAGAATCCCAATATTCGTTCGTCTCTTTGAAGGATCGGTCGATCCTCGACCTAGATGGTGATAGGTGGTGTCGAATTGACCAGCCGTCTGAAAAATTTGTCCCTTCGGAGAAACCGCTATCATGGAAGTCTTCAACCTCCAGTTCTTCACTGTCTTCCTGCATCGGCCCTTGGCCCCGGGAAAACTTATTGGCTTTCGGGGGTGGAGATGGCAATGCACGATAGTGCAGATAGCCGTTGTCGTCAATCAGTGACGTTCGTTCGAGATTCTGCGAAGAGCGCGAACTTCGTCGCGGGGAAAGATCGCGACGGGGTACGGTCCCCTTCTGTTCCCGTTCCACCGACGGCTTAGATATCATCTTGTGTGAGTGATTGGACTTGAATCACTGTTTAGTTTGCTTACCCGATTCTTCTCTCTACCGATGACACTCGAACCTTCAGAACGACAATCAATCTTTGAACCATCTACTCTTCCTCTCGGCTCCGACCTTGATGAGTCCCACCTCGACAAGCAGGCAAGATCAGGCATGGCTAGGATTTGTTCTTCTAACGAAAATAGCTAAGTAATATATCTATGAACATGATCCAAGAAGATGTTTCTAATTGTTGACTTACGTTCAGTGCTGTCCAATTTGTCAAGGATTTCCGACCTGCGCTCGCTCGAACTGGATGTATGCGCGTCCTTTCGTCGGATATACCTTCTTGATCGCGGTGTACTTGGAGATATGCGAATGGGGCTCGGGATAAACCATTTTTCAGCTCCTTCCCTTGAGGGCTCCAGTTTTCTATGAGCATGTGCCAGAGAAATGGTCGATGGCCCAGTACCCTGCCCAAATGTTGAACCGACACGACCAAGTGGCTGTTCCGAGGTTCTTTCTGAAGGTTTCGTTGTTGTAAGCCCTCGAGAAAGCATCTCGAGCCTCTGGCGTCCGAAGTGTCCCTTCTGTACCCTGCCCACCGCGTCTCTGGCCCGGGCTTTGGCTGCATTCCTATGAAAGGATAAGGTTCCTGAAAATTGTGGCGTAATCTTATCGTGGCAAGCGCGTACCTCTTCCCACCCATATAGTTGGCACCTGGCATTCTTTCACGAATAAATTACAGCATCGTCCTTGATTGCTGACAGTTTGGTTTTCAATGGTTCACTATGTTCGGTAAGGCTTGGCAAATGCATCTTCCGAACGTCCTATAGGAACAAACAAACGTCAACACAGTTCTCTCGAAACGTTGCTTTCAGAGCACACCCCGTTCACAATGTTATCGACTCTCAGTAGCACGGAGTCGCAGTTAGCGCTCCTAGAAAAGCAAAGCCGCGTTGGTCACTGGCTCTCCTTCCCCTTAGAAGTCTTACATGACGCTTCCGCGCGAAAAAGGAACCAGTTCTCTCGGCCACACCTCATTGTCCGATTCTCATGTATTCTGAACTCTCTTGCCCTCGGAACGACGCAATTATGGGAGAAAGTGGGTATTCATGGATAGATTTAAAACCCTTTGGTGAGAAGGCATCGTTGGTCATAGGGTCAACTAGATTACACACGATGAAGCTTCGCATGAAGGCTGTTCGATTAAAATATGAACCAACCGGGAGCCTATCCTCCGTTCGTACCTCCTTCAACCACATCTTGTCCCCGCAAGGATGACAGGCTTCAACCATCCCCTATCTATGATCGCGTTCCTTCTCTTATATCCACTGCTTGCGATCGGAGCGACTCCGCCTCCCGGAACCGTCGACGTACAGCTCAGGACAGGAATCTTTCGCGGTATTGTCACCCCTAACGGCACAGAAAAGTGGCTCGGCATTCCATTTGCCCAACCTCCTGTGGGCAGTTTGAGGTTCAAGGCTCCTGTTCCAATCACAGCACCGTCGAGGGCCATAAAAGATGCATCCGCATTCGGAAACGCATGCCCTCAGCCTCCAGTTGCTAGTCTAGGTGCTCCTGTTGGTGAGGATTGTCTGCGCTTGAACGTACGTGCTCGTCTCTTGTTGCAGAAACTTGAAGAAGATTTATCAGTGTTTTAAGATTTGGAGGCCTCAAAACGTCAAAAGCAACGCGAAACTCCCCATCTTATTTTGGATCCATGTTGGTCTTTGTTCCATTTCCCCCCGAATATTTGTTGAGGTCGGTTTCAGGGGGGTGCCTATACGACAAATTCGGCTTCGAACCCAATGTTCGATCCAACAGGCGAGGCTGCATGCACCCCACCTGCCATTTTTTTCGGTGTTGAACAACTTGTCCAGGCCTCATCCAGCGGAGCGTTGTAATCGACAAACCGATTATCTTTGTCTCAACGTGAGTAAGATCTCCATTCTTTTGAGCCCATCAGACTGACGGTTGCCATCTGCAGGAATTATCGGGTCAATACTTTTGGTTTCCTGGCCAGCGCCGACGTTCCGTCTCAAGACCTCAATATGGGCCTACAAGATCAAAGATTGGCTCTGAACTTTGTCCAAGACAATATTGCTGCCTTTGGTGGTGATCCATCGAAAGTACGGCCTTTACAATGCCTGTTTAAAACGATGCTGACAGAATGCCTTGCTAGGTGACGATATGGGGTCAAGTCAGTAATTTCTGACTGCTATTTTCAGCACCCTCTTAACAACATCGCAGTCCGCAGGGGCTGGCAGTGCACAAGCCCATTTTGTCTTTCCACCCGCGAGGTCTCTTTTCAGAGCAGGAATCGCCGATTCTTCTACTGGACCTTTGTAGGTGCTCTGTTCTCTCCTCGCGTCATTAGCATCGATCAACTTTGATACAGCAAAAACTCGCCAGGTGTTGGCACATATGACAAACCAGGAAAACCTTTCGCACGACTACTCGACGCTACAGGGTGCGCGCCAGGAAGGCACTCTGTGGCATGTCTGCAGAAGGTTCCGTTTGAGGTTCGTTTTATCTTCTTCCCGCTGTGAACAACGTTGAAACGATTCTCGGACAGACTCTCCTCAACATTTTGAATGCCATGATCCGGTCAACACTTAACAACCAGCTTTGGCAACCTTCCGTTGGACCGCCTGGAAGCTTCATCCCTGAACGAGCATCCAAGAGGATCGAAGCAGGCAACTTCCTCCATCTTCCTTACCTCGCAGGCACGAACGTATGTTCTACTTCGTATTAAGTTATTCATCAATCATATGCTCTCAAGGTTAATGAAGGTACAACCTTCAGCACGAGCCTCCGTAACCTCCAACTCTCAGGTTCGGCAGAAACGGCTGCCTTCCAAAACTATATCCGGGACCTCGTCATCCATAACAGCACATTGACGACCGGGGTCTTGGATAGGTTTGCCACCCTCTACCCCGCGAACGATCCTGCCCTTGGAGCCCCATTCAATACAGGCGATTCTCTCTTTGACCGAGCGGCGGCGTGGTACACCGATATGATGTTTTTGGCACCACGAAGACTGTTCTTCCCGCGTGCTGCGGCTCTACAACCGATGTTTGGATACTATTTTCGGGAGTTTATTCCTGGGAATGATATCACTCTAGGAGGTGAGTTTGGGTTACACAGGATAGAGTATCTGCCGGAATTGCTCAGTTAACCTCTGACTTTTTCTTACACTAGTGGCGCATGTTTCTGAGTTGGAGCTGCTTTTCGGACCGGTGACGCCAGTGGCAGCTGTCGAGAATGACCTTTCTAGGCAGATGAGAGACTTTTACATCAACTTTGTCAATGACCTCAACCCTGGGCGTACGTATTGTCTATTCATCCACGGTTCGTCTGATTAATTGTACCCTTCCTTGCAGCTGCTTGGGTGCCGTATACTCTCGGTTCAAAAAGGGTCATGCAGCTTCTCCGGGATAATATGACCATGATTCCAGATGGTATGTTGAAACGCCTCCATTCTCTTTTGAGTCGGCAAGGTCTTACCAGTCCTCCAGACTGGGACGTCGATAGAACTTCCTTTATCAATACCGCGCGAGTTCTCGACGAATTCGAAAGGTAGATGGATAAAGCGGTGCGATGCCCTTAATATTACTGAAGGCAATCAACATGTGCTCATAGAGGCTAACCCCTCAGTGACGAAGTTAACTGATGTAGTTGTCTTGGATAGATGGTCGGGCAACAGCCAATTAGACGTTACTCTGTAATGGGAAGGCTGAGAGCTTGTAGGGCAGCGTGCTGTAATCTCCTCAGACCGTCATCACATATCATGAAGTACAATAAGTCCATGATCTCGCTACAGGTCTGCCGACGGTTGACTCGTCGTAAGGTGTACTTGGAGTGCGGTTGACACTTGCTGTTGTTGAACACGAGGATTGACTCGGGCCATCTTGTAAGTTCATATCGTTTGCATTCAAGGAACAGAGGGGTTGATCATATGAAACTCGTGGAGCCGCATGAAGATGAGGTAAAGGCAACGTTGGGTGTCTGGCAAGTCTTAAGAAGTTGACTTTTGGATTGTGAAGAGATTTCTCCAGTCAAATTTATGCTAGTCTGACATTGTCAAGGTCTTAGGTCCGATGAACTGTTCCCTTCATACGACAAAATTTACTCTGATTAGTAGTATTAGCCGGAGACCCATTCACTAAGAAGACTCGAATTATAATGGCGCGTCTTGTCGTCCGAAATATCATCAGTGACCTCGTCAGTCAAATCTAGATCTTTCATCTCGTTCATTCCCCAACATTCAGTGCCTCTGACTCATACGACGCAGCTGCTATTTTGAATCTGTAGCTGTAGCCAATGATTATGACTCACCTAGATAGTAGAACTCCGAGTCCATCGGCACGGCTCCGAGTCTATACCTATCCTTGTCTTCAAAATGACTCTCAAGATAAATATTCCCACACGGTGTTGCATACTTGGACTTGACCCGTAATATTTATTTCACAACTTCGAATGCCAGAGCATATTTCAGCCTTGTTGAAGTCATGGGCCATGAGCGACGGAGGCTCGGAGCACTGCGGGGGATGCGCCACATGGATTAGGTTCCTTATCGGGATGACCCTGCCGGTGGCTGTGCTCGTTTGGTGTTGCCGGTCCGGATCTGATGCATGATGACCAACCTTGACCAACTTCCTCTAAATAAACTCTTTCCAGGAGAAATTCCGGCGGAGATCCATCATCAACGAAGACAGCGCTGATCAGATAAAGACTTCATTGCCCGACACTACATTTTCGCATCAACCTCGAGGGTTCAAATATGTCGCCATCCTTTGTTGATCTCACCCTCTTCATCCCCCGTTTACATAGAGAGGCATGACCTCAAGCACCGAAGGCCGTTCAAATGGCGAGAACAGCCATACGATTGCCAATGGAGTCGATCGTGAGGTTGATCACGTCGCCCCTGATCAAGAAAAGCCTACTCCGTTGCCCGTCTTCCAGCTCTTCATCGTTTTCTTGATCCAGTTTGCAGAACCCGTCACAGCCACGGCCATCTATCCGTTCGTCATCCAATTCGTGAAGGATACAGGCGTCACACAAGGGGACGAGAGGAAAACGGGTTACTTTGCTGGTATCATAGTGCGCCTGGATATTTGTTTCGATTTGCAACGCACTCAATGTCTTCTTTCACAGGAATCGACCTTCTTCTTCGCGGAATGTCTCACTGTCGTGCAATGGGGCTATCTTGCAGATCGATTTGGCCGTCGACCAATCTTGATGTTAGGGCCTTTGGGACTCGCAATTGGGATGCTACTCTTCGGCTTGTCGACAACGTTTTGGCCGCTAGTGTTCTCTCGGGCTTTGCAGGGTGTCTTCAATGGAAATATCGGTGAGTGGCAGTTGGGTTCCCCAGGCACTACGTCATCTCATAGAAGACTCCCTCTAGGTGTTTCTAAGAGTGTCATGGCTGAGGTGGGTCAGTCGCCATGTCGTCGTACGGCCTGTTTCTGACCGAATGCACCAGATCACCGACTCCACAAATATCGGAGATGCTATCGCTTTCATACCACTCATGTGGAGTACTGGGGTGACCATTGGGTGCGTACACTAGTACTCAGACGTTTTTGTATCTTCGTCTGAGTTGCATGTTAGGCCTATCATGGGAGGCATGCTCTCTAACTCGGCCACTCGCTGGCCAAATACACTGGGTCGAATCCACCTTCTGAAAGTACACCCATACCTCCTTCCGTGCGCGGTTGCGTCATGCATTGCATTTGGAACTTTCGTCATCGCGGCTTTCGGCCTCAAAGAGGTGGGCACTTTGCAGCCACTGTCATGATTTTTTTTCGCTTACGTCTTCTAGACTTTACCGTCCCTTGTTGCCAAACAGAAGCGAGAAAACCGGATTAGGGATGCATCCAATGACCTTTTTGAAGCTGTACCATCCGAAGACAGCCCCTTGATCACCCATGAACAAAACTTAGGCTATGGCACTGACCCCGCCTCAAATCAAGGTCACCGTGCCGACCTGCTGGAAGTGCCCACAGTGGACACTTCTTCCGAAGCTTCAGAAGGGTTGCGTGCTATATTCACTCGTCCTCTCCTTATAATCTTCATCAATCTCATCTTCCTCGCTCTTCTGGAAATGAGCTACTCAGCGCTTTTACCACTCGTGTACTCCACCTCCATCGAATTTGGAGGGCTTGGATTGGACCCATTCCACATCGGGGTAATTCTAGGAACTTTTGGTTTCATCAACTCCTTTGTCCAGATGTACTTCCTCGGTCAGTTGATACGAGCCCATGGGCCGCGAAAGCTGTTCATCGTGTCGTTCTCTTGCTTCATCGTCAGCTTTTCCTCGTATCCAGTCATGAGCTTCTTCGCCCGTCGGGCTGGAAGAGTGGATACCATTGTCATCGCCTGCATTTGCATACAGTTTGGTTTCCAGATGATGATTTACATGGCCTTTGGTGCGTCTATCCTCCCCAAGGATTCCAGTGTACAACTTACATTTTCGGCCTGTAGGTTCACTCCAGGTCTTGCTGGTGCAATCCATCCCAGAAGGCGGGCCGATGGGCATGGTCAATGGTGTCGCCCAAATGCTGTCATCGGGCACGCGGTCCATCGCACCAACCTTCGCTTCTTCGCTCTTTTCCGTGTCGTTGCAACGTCAGCTTCTTGGCGGAAATCTCGTCTATCTCGTTCTCATCGGTTTAGTTCTTGCCGGCATTCAAGCCGCCCAATTCCTTTCAAACCCACCGGAGAAGAAGGAAAACAGGAGGTCGCAGCAGTCGACGTGAGTCGGCATGATGGCCCAGAACTCGAGCGTTGATCAGAAGGAACATTCGAGTGGGGTCTCGGTGTCGCTTTAGCGAATACCCTTTTCCAACTTCCAAGGGAAGGTATTCGATGAGAGGCTTCAGCAGATATGTCGTACGGTGATGTTTGAAGACCTTTGGTGCGCCCTTCATACGAGCTTTTACGTGTCCGAGGACAGTTTGCCTCGACGATGCGGGATTTACGGCTTTCTTTATGAATTACACGTACAGAGCACTGCAATAGATGTCACCTGGGAACACTTATCTCCTCGTTAAATACCCGAAAGCAGTGCTATCATCTCGCAGTGCCGCACGACCGCGGCCTTCCCCAGGAATTCGACTGCAGACGACGCTCGGATCCGAAATCTGATGACGAGGAAGCGCACACGCTCGTTGTGGATCACCTCTCCCGCGGTTAATCGTTGTGATTCTAAACAGCGCACGACCACTTCCGACAAACAGCTTTTGGATTTACCTCGAGCAATGAATTCTCTTGCAAGGCAAGGTGTGTTCCTGCACACTTCTGCACTATTCACTAAGTAGATTGGCATTCAACAGACATACTTAATGCCAATTGACATTGACTCCTATTAAAGTCAGTGCACAGTCGACACGCACGGCTCCAATACATCGAGGATTCTGCCTGATTCTCCTGACGCTGGCGGCGCACGCTCATAAGCATCCGCGGCACTCCAGCACGTGTACGACGTCGACTTCGCTTCTTGGGCCTGAGCTACACACTTCCTGTAAGGCTGTACGTCAGCTTACCAGAGCTTAGGGGAAACTTTCACGGGGGCGAGGCCCAATAGATATGTTCATGCGTATCCACGGATGAATGTTTCCGAGGCCTCTAGGATTTTATTTAAAGGTATAGCCTCTGCACGGTAACGCCCCGGTGACTCTGCACAGTTCCTTTCCACTCCTTTTCGTTCCCTTCTCCGAGCGTTGACGCTGACGGCCCTCTCTGGTTGACGGCCCTACACACCTTCTGGACCCTTCCTTGGCTCGATCGCGCAACCTCTTATACCCCAGGTCCCCCGTTGCACACACCAAGTCGACTCCTGCTTCTCTTGGTTTTAAACACAAGACCTTGCTGCCGACCCAAAAATAATTCGCGCCATTTCCTGCAACCTGTTTCGTTTCGTTATTCCGTAACTCGCCACTTTGCCCAAGGTAAGCCGTGTTCTGACCGCCTGGCACGAATAGGGGACTCATCATGATGATCGACAGTCTTGAAATGTTTACCATTCACCGAGCACGACCATATTTCCAACTTTTTCCCGCTCCGAAGCCGGAGGAGGATTACCCCCAAGCAGTCGACCCCGAAGAGCTCGAAGATTATGCTCGCAAGCTGTTCCAGTTCTCCGGGTACCAGAGTGATGTATCCGAAGACCACGTTGACATCATAAACAGTCCTTACAATGAGCTCGACGTCGATTTGTCTGGCAACTGGAACGAAGACAAGCTGAGCGCCACGTTCTTTTCCGGTGGAGACCTGGAGGGCGGGGAGTACGACTACCCAAGTGGCGTGGATGACCACCGCGAACCGTATACGCCTTGCTCCCGCGGGAGCGACGAGTTCAACCGCGGAGCATTCTCGGGCAGCAGCCTAGAGATCTGGGACAAGGAGCCCGAGGGTGGGTGGCAGGGAGCATTCAGTCCGCGGGTTCGTCCCACCAACGCGCGCTACTTCGACGCCGACGAGCTGTATGAATGGATCCCCAATAGCAACTGCTCGGTCGAGGTACGAAGCGATGCAGGCGGCGACGACGTCCAAAGCTTTCGAAGGCGGCCGTCGCTGTGTGCCGAGGAAGATGCACGGGTGAGCGAAACAGGAGAGCGCGTTCGACGCGGCTCTCGGGAAGGCACCGATCTTGCAGAACTCTTCTCGCCGCGCTTCGTCTTCTCCGGAACGCTGTCGCCCCCCGTGGAGTCGAGATATGGCGGTGGTCATAGTGTTTTCCCGACGTTCTGGACCTAAAATTCGTAATTCGAAGACGCTCGTTCGTTGGAGGATGCGACACCTGTAGACCACTTGCGACTGGGGATCGGTAGTGTTAATTATATTCGATTAAGGACACTTCACGTTCTTTAAATTTGTTTCGGATACCTTCAGTAATTCTGTATCTTGTTAGGACTCTGTAGCCATCATAATAGAATCAACCGTCGTCTCATTTCAAACCTAAAGCAGCCACCGTACGGTGATGTTCTTTCAAACTGCGGTGTGAGGCTTTGCGTAAATGTCAACGATGCTTGCCACGATAAATTTATAGATGGTGTTACGTAGAGGGTGCCGCGCAGTGACTCCACGGCGCTGTGGATACACCGCTTTCACAGGCGGTGAGCGTCCATCCTTGCGCCACTTGTTGACGTCGACGTCGAAGTCCCCCACTTTAGATGCGCGATAACCAAGCTATAACATCTCCTGTTACCAACCTTTGAGACGCCTTTCCGCCCGAAAAATTATCGTTCTATGATACTCGACTTCTTTGTTTCAAAATCGATCTAATCGAGTGGTGGCCAAGGTCGTCAATAATCCACATGGCCCGACCGGGGAAGACCTACCAGAACAGTCTAGAGGTGCACACTGGTGTACGCAAGACGATGCAGACGCGAAGTGAAAGGCTCGCGAGGACTTGGGGGTTCAAACGTTCAGCAGTGGCATCAAGGATACATCGCCCTCATCATTTGAAACCAGTTCGTCCAAAGTTCATCATTCGGCATCGCCTGAAACACTCCGGCCGGGTTGGTAGCCCTCATTGATCGGCATGAATGAACGCCCACATCTTGGCTCGAATACAGGCCTGAAAATCTGTATAGCGAGTCTTATTTCTCCGCAACCTCGAGACCAAGAACTGACTTTTTGAATTTGCTGCAGGGATTCGTGAAACGTAAGGAACATCCCATGAATCATCGGGCTCCGAGCGTTCCTTGGCCTGGAGGAGCGGGATACACAGCCGAATGATTGATTGATTTTCATGACACATGGGGGTCACTACGGTGTCTCCCAGGAGACCGGGGGTCCTGGGGCGGATGTATAAAAGGACGTGGGCAGCGACCTGAATTCTCCAGCAGTGCTCCCATCACTCCCTCTTCGGTGCCAGGTTGCCCCTAGAGTCTTTCCGCTGGTCGACGTCCCTTCAAAGTTACTCTTCCTCGAATTCTTCGTTTGTTCCACGATGATTTCTTCAGCTTCGACTCTTTTCATCGCCTCCCTGGTTTTCAACGCAGCCTCCGTCCTTGGTGCCCCGATCAGGTATGTCTTCTCTGCGCTGTCTGAAGTAGGATCGAATTCTCATTTTTTTTCTCCTCAGGATTCCCGATGCCGGCTCTCAGGTTACCGCCCGCACTGATATTCCGGTGCAGCCCGCTCCGCCTGTCATCGTCGATCTGCAAGCCGGACACCGCAAGCGTTCTCGGGTGGTTGCCATCCCCCGAGCTCGTTTTGTTGCAGAACGCGGCCTTGCTCCTGTAACGGAAGCCATCGAAACTCGCCAACCGCTCGACATCGCTGTCCCCGCCGTCGAGAAGCGTGACGAGGAGCCAACTATTCAACGCCGCTACCCTCGCAGGGTCTACCATGACTTCTACGAGAAGCGCGAACCTGCAACGACAGTCAAGGAAAGCACCCTCATGATCACGAAGACCACCGTCCATGACTCCCCCGCCGACGCTGCCGCTTACGGCGTTCACCAACCCGTCCATCCCGGCACGGGCGCAGGGGCATTCCCGCACGCTATTCCCGGTGCTCCTGTTGATCCCCATGTTCCCGCCAATCCCCAGGCGACGGATGTGACCACCCTCATCTCCGTATCTCATACCACCACTCTAGCGGCATCTGATGCCCCTGCTGCTACGGCCACCCCTCCCGCAGGTGGTGATGCCCCCGCCGTGCCAGCCGGTGGTGACCCCGTTGCCACTGCTACCACAAGCACCAGCGCCGACACCCCAGCCGCAACTCCAGCGCCCCCAGCTGGTGGTGACGCTCCCCCTCCTCCAGCCGGCGGTGACGCACCTGCTCCCCCTGCTGGTGGAGATGCATCCGCATCTGCCACGACCACCTCAAGCGTCAGCGATCCCACTCAAACCCCTGACGCTGGTGCAGGTGCCGCCGACCCTGCGACTCCTCCCGCTGGAGGTGCGGAGAACGGTGGTGACGACAAGCCTGCTGGAGGTGATGACAAGCCTGCTGGTAGTGATGATGCCGCGGCAACCACGACATCTGATGCTTCCCCGGCCGCCACCCCAGCAGCAGGAGATGACGCGACCGCCGCCGGCTTCACAGCTGGTGGAGCGCGTCGTGCCGTAAAGGTATCGACGGAGCCAGTCGCTCGACGAATGACCTACAGTGGTGCTGCATGGGCGTCTTCAATTCGGCGATCCTTAGTCAACAGCAATTAATCTCGTATCGTAATTTTTTAGGGATGTATATACGTGCTGAGACTGTCCGACTGGTTTCGGCAGTGTAATGCATACTCTACACTGAATCTTCTAAATCCTGTGCGATCGCTGTGAGCTTTTGATTTCTCCTCAAAACCCCGGGCGAGTTGAGAGCAATGTCGGATGACTGGACCATCTCAATTTTACATTTTCAACGGGATGTTGTTTGAGCGTTCAACGTCAACGTTCAAGCTCAAGTTGGACGCACAGGACAGTGGTCATGCTTGCGTGAGAAACGGCTTTGTTCGGCTTGATTAGATAAGGGATATCGAACCAAGTTCATGCTTTGTTCTCGACGACCACAACCACTCCGAGTCGAGGATAAGGACAACTCTGGCCAGCCTGGTTACCTTGTAATCACCGCATATAAAATGCCTTGCATTCTCCGTTCTCCGTCCTTCATTTCCGCGACAGGAGCTCCAGGATAGGCCTAGTTCGCCGAGTGTCATACCGAACGAGCTATAGGTGCGTAGTTAAAAGATTCTACCTCGAAAAGCCAGTAGTTAAAGCGTCCATCTTTCAGACGCGTATAATGGCACTCATCTCTCAAGGGTTCGCCTCCTTGACTTCCTCTATATTCTCGTCTGGTAAGCAGACACCCTCCGTCGGCAGAAAAGGTCCAGATTGTTCAATTGTCACTTCTAGGACGCGCTGAGGATGTGACGTTCTCCCTCTCTTCTATCCGCATCTCTCTTCCAGTGAAAGCCGCCACCGTCGACATTCAGAGCCTCCGGAACTACAATTCGAGGCAGCCTATCTCACGACTTCCCATTGAACTGCTCTGCGACATATTCACCACATATGTCAACGATCCCACCCGTTCCAGAGTTGACCGCCCTACGCCCCTCGTCTCCCGCCTCTCTAAAGCGGACCCGACACTCCTCGGGCAGGTGTGTTCGCATTGGCGAACGGTGGCCATCAAGCTTCCAAACCTATGGACCAGCATTTTCATCGAAAACCCAGTGAAGACGCACGTCTATCTTACGCAAACTTGGCTCGAGCGTGCCGCAGGCCAGCCGTTGCACATTACCTTGTGGGATTCGGGTGATCTGCGATCAATGGGGTGCATTCTGACCGTCCTCGCGTCGTATTCGCAATTTTGGAAGAAACTCGAACTCAGACTGCCTCTCGATCTCGTCCCTCATTTCTGGAACATCACCAAACTCCCTCGAAAATGCGATATGCTCGAGGCCTTGGAATTTATGCCGCTAGGGGCAGTGTCACCGCTGCTACAGCAATACGACATGGGCAATCCTGGGTGGGACCGTCGCTATCTCCGTGATATATGGTCCTTTTTCTACACCTCCTCAGTCCTCAGCGACATCATTTGGATTGGAAGATTCGACGACTTTCTCCACGACAAGACCCCATACGATCAATTGCAAACCGTTCGGCTGCACAGCAATCAACAATATCTCGACGTTCAAGACGCCGTTGGGTTTATCGCTCGATTCCCGAAATTGCAGCACCTGAACACAGGAGTCTCGTTCACATCACAGCATCTGTCGTTCAAGTCCTTGACGACCACTCCTTTCGTTATGGAACACCTTCACACTCTTTATCTCTGGGCGAGGGTCTCACTTTCATTCGCCTTCTCACACTTGACCCTCCCAGCTTTGAAGGATTTAACCATAAGCTCCATGAGCGGTGGGGATCTATTGCTCGATCACTGCACACTCAAAGAGTTCTTCCACCGATCCAAATGTCAATTGGAGAGGCTCGTCTACGCAGACGACAAGTTGACAAATGACGACTTAAACGCGCTCCTCCTTCTACCCGAGCTCCAGTCGCTACGTTCCCTCGAATGTACGGCAAAGATACAGGACTCGACAATCAGAGCACTCCTTGCAAGCCAGTTGGATGGCTCGTCCTCCATTTTGCCGCTCTTAGAGAGCATTTGTTTCGAAGCATGCGAAGCGACAGATGGCTTGTTATCAATGATGGTGTTGTCTCGCAAGCCCACCTTGATGAATTTGGATTTACGACCTGAGGTTGAATTCGGCCCTATCGACGCAGAATTATTACAACCCTATGGATAATCTCTATATGCTCTCTCAGATATTCAATTTTAATATTGTCCGGCATGATGTCAAAGTCTTAGAGGAAGGCCATTATAACCAAAGCCTGGGAAGTCCTCCGCTAACGCGCAACTCCTGAGGATGCAGGTGGCTGTCCACGACTGCCACATCCAACTTCGTTATCTGTCCACGACCACGCTCGACATGTCTCCTAAGCGTGTTGCCCAGTTTGCGGAGTGCCCTGCTTCCGACAACTAGTGCGAGTCTGTCCAACTTGTGCCAGGATACGGCATCAAATAGTGGCTTCAAGTCTTCAATTGCGGTGATCTTTAACTCAAGTAGTTTGCCCAGAGATATGTCCAAGCGCGTGTTCGGTTTTGGTGTGCTGTCGTCGTGCATTTCAGGCACATCTTTGTTCCTGACGGTTTCCAATTCAGCGGAGACGAGAAGCGGGCACGCCTGCAGGAGGAAAATGGCGTCGTCGACGCATATGGTGGTCCCAGACATGCTGAGGCTACGAAGTTGGTGGAAAGGGATGTTGATGCATTTCTGTCCAAGCAAGGAAATATCACCCTGCCAGAAGAGATCTTCAAGGCTTGTCGCCCGGCTGAAGTCGACACAGTCATGGGTTGGAAGACGTCCCCCGAGTAAGTAGAACGGTCCTTTGTACGCCTCGACGGGTGATTTGAAAGCCATCCGTTTGAAACATTCAATTGGGCAGTCAAGATCGTCCTCGGTGCCTTGGAGACGCTCGAAGAGGGCTTGAAGGGTCAATCTGCCCAAGAGACCGTGCTGGTCGCTTCCCCAGCTGAACGAGAGCGAATGGTCATTCCGGTGTGAATTTAGCCTGATGAACTGTTCGACCTTTCTATCCAAAGAGACGATCGAGTCGTCTATCTCGATGGAAAGGGTGGAAGGTGGCTCGGGAAGTTGACGACCCCTCTCGGAGATGAGAGGCATGTGGTTGAAATTGTTTGCTAAGGAGTTGGGGGCACGGTTGGGGGAAATATCGATGGGTGATTCTGGCTCCATAAAAAGCATTGATTCCGTGGGAGGGAAGTCGGAGGACTCGGGAGAGTATGGCGGTGGTGATGGAGGAGGCGGGCATTGGGAAATGTGAGCATCTTGGATTTGGGTTGATGCAGCATCTTGCAAAACGATGTCGCCAAAGACGGTCTGGGTTGAAGAGGTTATGAGCCGGGAAAGGGCATCCCAGCTGCCTGGGTAGCCAAATATTCCGGACGATATGGCAGCTACGGCCGCCGTAGTAAGCAGCAGAGAGAGGTAAGACGAAGTCGAGGCGTCCATCAGGGATTGTGTTGAAACAAAAATTGATTCCTGTTTCCCATTTTATACAGCTCGCAGCTACCTCGACGTCGTTTTTGTTCGTCCATCCTGTGGGTGCTTCGCATTTCAGTTATTGTGGACTCCTGCCGACGAAATACGATCGCGAGATCAACTTGAATAGACCTTCAAGACTTGGATAGCGTCTGTCGGCCGTCGCAAGCAACGATTGCGTATTATCCAGACAAGGCCACAGAGACGAGCAATTGCAGCTATTTAGGAGACAAAAACCAGTTGCGTTTGATAGCTACGACGACGAAACAATTATTGCGGTTCGACGTCGACTTTTTGTCTGGCCAGTGAATTCTGTGGGCGGGAATCGGCAAATCCCGAAGGAGCGGCTCTTCGCTTGTTCTCTCCCAACTTGCCCTCGACTACGTACGACGAAAAGAGTCTGTGTTTATCTGGCTTGGTTACCTTGTAATTCTCGTGTACAATATGTCAAAACCTTGCGGCGAGTTCCTCTATACGTCCTCAACGCTAACCTGGCAGAATCTACAGCCATGGCTGGATGTCAACGAACTCTCTATTCGTTTCTTCAATGCTTTCCAGGGCACATTTGTTTCGTATGTTGCTAGGTCTCCGTCGAGTTCCAAAGGTAGACAGCTGACCGCTTTGTGGGAAGGGTTGAAAATGTCGCGCTCAAATTGTCGTCTGAGTCATATTTCTCTTCCAACCAGGAGGACTCTTCGCAACATCGGGAGCCTGAGAAGATTAATTCACCCCTCCCCATCTCCAGAATTCCCGTCGAGCTCCTTTTCGATATCCTTTTAGATATCTTCACAGCCTCCGTTGAAAACTCTACCCATTCAAGGAGGATCGTTCGACCAACGCCTTCAGTATCTGCTACTTCCACCACGGACCCCACTCTCCTTGGACAGGTCTAGTCGTATTGGAGAAACGTAGCCCTCAACCTACCCAATCTCTGCTCCACAATCTACATCGAGGACGCAGCCAAGTCTTGCGTCCTCCTCACACAACTTTGGCTCCAGAGAGCTGCCAGACAGCCGTTGAACATCACTATTCTTCACGCAAAAGACCTGTTTTTAGCGTGCCATCATATTTTGGCCGCTTTTGTTGCGCGCTGTCACTTGTGAAAGAAGGTGGACATGATGTTGCCACTCAACCTCATTCCTGAGTTTCGGAAGCTCCTCAAGCCTCTGAATCTGCGATGCGACATGCTCGAAGTGTATCTTTCCTAGCGCAGGGGATTGTCTTAGATTACTTTCGCGTTTTCGGCCGCGAAAATTCTGGCTGGCACAAGACATACGTCGGTGATATCTGATCCTTTCTTCTATTCCTCTGCATCCCTCTGGATGGTGGTGTGGGATGGATCCTTTAGCGAATCGTCATTCAAGGAGTCGCCCTTCATATCGTTAGCACATGGTTTCTTACGGCCCAGCGAAAACCTCGATGCTGAAGACGTGATTGGTTTTATGAACCTTTCCCGACCTCCGGTCGTTCTCCACGACAATCTCGCCCCCCTCGGCATATTCCGCATTGAAGACTTCAACCCTACCATCTTCGAGAACCTCGATACACTTCACCTCTAGGAAGAGACACCAATGTCGTTCACATTATCTCATATTACTCTTCCACTTCTTCGCGATCTTCACATTTCGTCCGCGTCCTGTCAAGAATCGATTGTCAACTTGTCCACCCTTAAAACTCTCTTTCGCCGGTCGCAATGTCAGTTAAAGACGCTCGTCTATGAAGACTCGAAGACAAGTGCACAAGGTCTCCTAGAGGACCCCATCGCCATCCCTCAGCTCCAGACTCTCACTGCATTGAAATTCGAAGGGAAGGTGTCCGATTCGGCAATTCCGTTATCTCTCCGCAAGAAGAGAAATGGTATGCGCGCAGTCATGCCCCTCCTGCATGCAGGATATGCATCTTGGGGAGATGCAACATGACAGACGGCTTGCTCTCCATCATAGTTTTATCTCGTTCAACCATTCTGAAAGAATTCAGATCAGACAGAACAAACTCTATTTTCTGTAATTATTGGATACGTATCAAATGTGAAACCGAAAACATTCTCGATCTCGTCTCTCCAGTACATGTCCGCAAAGCCCTCCAAGACTGCTGACAAGGTCGTTGGCCATAAAGACAGCGCGCCAATACGGTTTCCGGGTTTTCTTCGTTTCTAAAAAGAACTAGAAGACGTGAGCGACATTCAAATCTGTACTTCCGGTTCGGTTGGGCAAGGTGCGATTTCCCTAACCACTGATACGGCCGTTAAGCGCCCGTCAAGCGCCCGTCAAGACACGCCCACAATCGGATGGCCGAAGACCAATGGTTTCGAAACACCGTCCTATGCGCACTATCAGCTCCGTAGACGGGAAAGGATACATGTATCTATCCGGATGCTTTAACCTTTCCATTCTCCCTAAAGTCGCGGTGTAGTCATTAGCAGGCCGTCCTAACCGACAGGCAAAGACACCAAATCGACATATTGGAGGGGTTAGAGGAGCAATTACATGGTGGGGTATGATGCGAGACCATAAAACATGGATACAGTGAAGTATTTGAGTATTTGGACAGGACAGCAACAACATGGTAGACACAACTGTGAGGACTTGCGACGATGTAGATAATAAGTTCAGAGAGAGGAGGAAGATGCTTGTGGTGTCATGAAGGATATGAATAAAGCTCGTGAGATGCAAAGAGAAAAAATGGAGGAATCTGTTGGTTAAATGTGAACAATACGAGAGTGAACATGTAAAGACGGGGGCGATGATTACAATTATGTAGAATGACAAAGGAGCAAACAAGAAAAAGACTTGAGAGATAAGATCCCATCCATTCTAGTTAGAGATAAGAATCAAGAAAATGTTTGCCGTTCCACACTGCTCTAGTAGCAGGCCAACTGCTAGAAGGATATTGTCCGGAGAAGTATAGGAGATCTTGGGAATCCAACCGTAAATATCGAGGAGAAGAAGAACAGACGATGAGGTCAATGATCTCGAGCAAGCGCCCGTTCCCTTTCCCTCTTGCGCCTGCGTTTCTCCTCCTCGTGACGGCGTTCCTCCTCCAGGGCGGCCATGTCTTCTCGCTTCGCAACACGCATGCTACAGGCTGTGTCAACACCCACGAGGAACCGAGGAAGAGATTGTCTGACCTTATGGCTTCCTCTCGTTCCAGGTCATCCGCATCCGCTTCCATATCCTCGTCGTCGCTGAACACATCTCTGGTAGCGTACTCGTCACGGTTCTTTCCAAACATCTCCCAAATCGTGTTGCGGATATCAGATTTGTCGCTGTTGTCTTCATAACGCTCCTTCGGGCGTCTTTTCGGCGGCGGCGGCGAATCTGACAGGCTGGGTGACCGAGGCCGCTTGGGTCGGCTCTGGGCCTTGTGTGCAGTTGGCCGCTGTGTGGACGCAGAAGCGGATGATTTGCTGATCTTGGAGTATTTACTCTGCGATGACGAAGAGGATACATGTTTCTCAGAGGAGCTCGCTCGGGAGGTGGCGGTGGATAACTTCGATGTCGAAGGGATTGGTTTCGTAGAAGCAGGTCGCGAGATTGAGCTAGCTTTCTTCTGCATTGACGAATCTGATTTAGAAACAGATGGGACAGGTGTGGTGGCTTTGCCTGGCAACAATAAGATTATTGAAACGAGATATACGAAAGCCACTTACGAGTCGAGGATTCAGCATTAGAGGTGGTGGCGGAAGCCGGTGGTGGTGGAGACGCCTTCTTGGAAGTGGAGAACCAGTCTTGGAAGTTGCGTGCCTGCTCGCCAGAAAGCACCTTGGGAGTGGCCTTGCCCATCTTTATGCGGATGTCCGTCAGGGCTTCGTCGACAGACCGCTGGTCCCTCTTCTCTGTTCCGAGCCTCAACAAAGCATTTGGGCCTTGCAGCAGCCGCTCTTTAATGGGCTTGCCGTTGGCAGGTGGCTCTGGCGGAGGAGGCGTGGGGCTTGCAGTGTCCGGGTTGAGGACGATGTTCACAGCACCTCCAGGCAACGTTTTGCCCACCCTCGTGTAGTGCCCTGTGTGAGACGATCGCTTGGAGCCCTGGAACTGCCTGCGCATCTCGGCCTGGAGCTTGCGTTCGCGGATCTCCTCGCGTGTGAGGACGATCCCCTGAGGGCCATCGTTGTCTGACTCATCAGCCCGCCGTTTCCGCGCAGCCCCGTCGCGGCTGGGGTACTTGGGAGAGCCGCCATTCGACGACGACAACGACATTTTCGCAGCCTTCTTGGGGCCGTAGAGAAGGGAATTTCGTTGTTCTTCCTCCCTCCGTTGCAGTGCCGCCTCCTTGGCCTTGCGTTCAGCCTCCAGCTTCTCCGCACGCTCTTTCCGCTTCCTCTCCTCCTCAAAAAACTTCAATCGCCGTTGTTTCTCCAACTCCCTTTCCTTCGCCTCCTTCTCTTCTTGCTGTTTCTTTTGAAGAGCCTCCTTTCGGCGGCGTTCTTGCATAGCATGCTCCACAGCCAACTGGCTCTCCCGTGTGTTGTTGGCGGCCAGAGCCATGAGAGAGGCGAACGAAGTCATCTTGCGCTGGCCTACCGTCGACAGTATTCAAGAAAGAAGCAAGAAGAAGAGGAGACAAGAAAGCAGGGGGATGGTGGACAAGGCAATCGTGGCAGTGGCCACAGCAATGGTCCGCTAATTATGACAAGTCCCGATTTGAAGCTGTTTGGCTTGGCGGTCTGCAACCAATCTGCAACCTTGCTGTTCAAACATTTTTCTAGTGCAGATACAATTGGGTATGTATTGTTATAGAGGGGCATGTAGTTCTAGATCGCAAGCGTAAGGCTCATGAAAAGTTGTATTTTAATTGTTTGTCGACTGGGTTCAGTCAATATAAGATTTACTTAGATGGTGCGAACATGTTGGGGAAGCATGGACGCAACAACCAGAGAAACGCCGACAATGGCGAGGAGGGCGTAATATACGAGGTAGCCACTCAAGTATCGCTTTTCTATCGACACAGAGAACAGCGAGTTTGCCGCTGCTGGCCCAATCGCACGCATGACACTCACAGTCATCTAAGCATGGAAAACGTCAGCCAAGGGTAAATGGCACGCATCAATAAGCGCGCAACGCACCTGGCTCAGCCCGTTTGTCGCACCCAAGGACGCACGGTTGGGTGACGCAGCTGAAATGAAAATGAAGATAGCACCTATCCATCACACGTTCAGAGTCAATATCCGTTCAAGGAGACCGTGCGCACCGTATGAAAGACTTAGTGCGATGGAAATGACGATCTGGAATCCGACCACTATCCAGACAACCGTGCTATATCCCTGAAGCACAGCGAGGTGGTTGATAAGCGGGAAAGTCGCGAATGCAGGGGAAGCGGACGCCAGACCCCAGAAGAAGACCCTCTTCGAGCCCCATCTGTCGTGGATTTGCGCAAAGAAAAACACCTGGAACACGCCGTTCAGGACGCCAAAGATAGACAGCAGCTTCCCTATTGTCTGAGGAGGTAGTCCGAGGCCTCCGAGATGAATAGGCGTCGAGAGGAACAAAGGTTGGATGGCGCGGAAGGCGATGTCCACGAGTGACAGTGCAGCGTAGTTCGCAGCAGCAATGACCACCTGAGGGGTCAGAAGGGACCGAAGAGGAAGGGGTTTCTCCGCTTCTGGAACGTCGTCCCTGCTTTGCGGGGTTTTTGCTGCATCTTCAGCGTCGGCCAAGGTTGGGGTCGTCTTTGCTTGCCTGATGCCTAAAAATTCGCGCATAGGCGTAGGAGAACGCACTGTCTCTTTGAGAAAGAGGAAAGTGACAACCCATGCCAGAAGAGAAAAGGTCGCAGGAACTGCACAGGGCAGGAAGTAGGGGTATTTCTTCAGGAAGTCGTTCTGGCCGAAAAGATGCGGGAACCTATCAGCAGGTCGAGCAAGGCTTCCTCCAATAATTGGACCGAGCTGGAAAGATGGACATAGGTGAGCATATCGACGGATGAGAGGCAGAACGGTCTTACTGTCCCACCAGTGGACCACGCGATCGGCATGTAAGCATAGGCCTGAGGCAACCGTCAGGTCCAGTCCGCACTGAAATTACGTGGGGGAAATCTACCTTGGAGATATTTGTCGAATCAGTCATTTCTGCCATCATGCTACCATTGACGTTCAGAGATTGTCCACAGATCCATTACGTTTAAGCAAACCTTTTAATAACGCCGATGTTTCCATCTGAAAAAAGGGTGACAAATGTTAGCCAGGTAGAGAATTTGCGGTTCAGGGACTCGCGTACTTAATGCGCCATTCAAGCTTCGGCTGAGTAAAGAAAAGGGGTGTTAGGAATAGAACTATGATCGAAGGTCACAGAGTACGCACCTGAGTACGAGACTCCAGAATGTTCTCGATAAACCGAAGCAGTACATGGAGAGAGATAGACCACATAAACCAGTCAGAATTACTGGTTTTCGGCCGACGCGGTCGGATATTCTACTCCAATGAAGAACAGTGAAGGCTTGGGTCAGGAAGAATAGCGATTGCTAGAGCCATAAAGACGTGAGGATGAGATAACACTGCGGGAGGTTGTATGCACACCATAAGTCCAACATAATATCCCACTTGACTCTCCTTTCCACCAGTTATTCCGAGATCGCGTATGAGCTATTAAGTAAAAGTTTCGAATGAATCGCTATTGATTGGTTTGCACAAAAATCCAGTCTCACCTGCGGTGCGAAGGGATATATCACTTGCGATGTCAACGGTTCCGCCAGCTGTAGAAATAGCACAATAGAGAACTGGAACCACGGGAGCGGGGTCGGCCGTTTCTTTCCACGGGCGAGCAAGGGAGTCTCTTCGTTCGAGGTCTCGGAGTGTGTCGCGGTCATTACAGAGGTCGTGAGGAGGGTCGTCGAGAGTCGTCACTGGAAACGAGAAGCAAGAGCGGGATTCCGGGAATCGAGCGACGACAAACGCGCGATGCAGTCCCTTGTTATGTATGGGAGAGAATGGTGAAAGGACGGTCCGCAATTGCGCGCTTGACCCCCCCATTTATCGTGGAACGATCAGTAAGCAACGTAATGACTTTGACATTGGGTCCCTCTTCCTCCATACAGTCAGTCGTCCATTCCCATTGCTAAACGGTAAGTAAGAGAACATCAGAAAGTGGGCAGTGGGCGCAATTGCAACGTGATGATTTCATTTCGGCACAGACAAGTCAGAAGACAAGCCGTCAACAAGCCGTTGCATCGGCTATAGCACCAAGAATCAACCTAGATGAGCAAATTTGGACGCTTGGGGAGGCGAAAGGCGACGGGGGCGACGGCTGCAGGATTCGAAGCGGGAGGATGATGGAAGTAGGATGCAAAGCCACGTCTGTGAACATCTTGATGCAACAACCCTAGGCATTCTGACTTTCTCTGCCGCTTCGCAGGATACGGCCTTCAAGCTTCATTGATCGTCCCCTTCCTCCTGTGATCTCGTCTCGCGGATTCTGCCATTGGTACTTAGCTCCGATTCTGCTCGAAAAGAGAGCCAGTTAGTTACTTTAACTTCAATAAAACATCGGCCCAGTGCCGGTGATTCTGAAGATCAGAACCATAACTCCACAGTCTATTCATCCCAGCAGTCCTTATCGGAGCTATCTAGTGGGAATACTTGAACGTCCAAACCGGAAAGGAACATAGAGCCGTCATAGGCAGTTGAGGGTCCGGCATCTCATGCTAGTAATTCTAGATCGTAAAGCCCTTTGACGAGGGAGTGTGGTAGACCTGTGACCGATCCCTCTATGAGGTGACGACTCCGTAGGACCTCGATAGAGGGACCTGTACAGCTGAGTTTGAAAAGGGGGTGTAGCGGTTATGATCGAGCGACGTTTCGAAAGAATGCCCTTGTAAATTGTAAAGACAGATCTTGAAATCTGACCGCTCAAAGAGGAAAGAGCGTTGCACGTGCCTGTCGCGTCGTCGCGTCGGTAACGCGTCTTGACTGTTGATTTCAACCATCCTCTGCCTTGTACGTCTACCTACTGGATGTCTCTTCCAAACTCATCACAAAACCAAATCTACGTGCTTCAGTTTGCATTTGGCGTCACCACCTCACGGGGATTACTCGGTACTGCCAATCCCGCACCGAATGTGTCGCCCCAATCCTGTTTCGCACTTGCTGGAAGTGTGGGTGAATCCCGCAACCTGGCTCGACACCAAAGGGCCCGTACTTCCCCATGGACTCAAGAACCAGTCGATTTTCAGATCACTGGCGCGAAACGAACTCGGAGAATGTCATCGACAACCGCCGAAGCGCGACCCTCATTGGCCGGCTGGCTCTTCCAAGAGTCTCTACTAAATACTTTGCGAGATCTGCCTGGAAGAACAAGGGGAACATTGGATGACGCGGATAAAAACAAGAACGGGGCTGTGGGACGTCAGTTCAGTGCTGAGGCAGCTTCCGAGTACTGTGATATCTTTGCTTTCAATGTAGATGCACTTACACCCTATTTTGTGTTATCAGAAGTTCTGGAGAGCCATGAAGCACCCGAATGTCACCTCTCATTGCGCCTATTCTAAGAAATGATTTTCTTGGTGCAGTCAGCGAGCAACTATCCACGTTCGTAATGTCACTGAGTGCCGACTTCCAGTCGCCGTTTCCACCCAACAAGATTGCCGGGGCCCAACACCTTCCACCAGCCACCTATCTACCCTCTCTGACTTTCTACTATTCTGGTGTGCACGGCTTAAGGTCAACGAACGGGCGACAAACATTTTGGAGCGAGTTCATTGCACACCGAAGATGCCACGAATGTTTCAATTCAGAGGTTACTTCAGGATCTCCATGACCTTGAATTAACCGTTCAACTCGCCTTCCTCACTGGTGATAGAACGCGACGGTGGTCTCTCGAAAGGTTCTTAATTATTTTCTCCGTGAAAGAATGCAACCACGCCTCACTACCACTGGTCGTGATTTTCGACATATTCCTAAAAGATAAGAAAGGTGGACAACAGCGACGTCGACAGCACCTTGACAGTACCAGAGCCTCCATCCCACACAGCCGACACATATTTCGCGCGAGGTCCCATCGATGCGCATTTAGGTCAAAGAGATGGGAAGCCTGAATAATGTACAAGGACAGAGAAGTGAAGTCAAGACGCCTACACGCTTTTCTTTCAGGTGAATAGATTCCAGAACGCCAATTACTGTAGATGGTATCATACTATACAAGGTAATTCTTTCGAAGGATTCCTGACAGACGTCCGATCATAACCGCTACACCCCCTTTTCAAACTCAGCTACACCAGTCGGAGAATCGAGGATTCTCCATCTCTCTCGATCCTCATTCTCCGGCTGGCCAGTCACGAGTCCAGGAGTGTGGAAAAGCCTTGAGAATGCTTGAATGCCGTTTACTTTACAGGCACCCGTTTTCCCAGGCTTTCCCCCTGGTGTTTTGCGTTCAAGTTTTCAATATTCAATGCTTGATCCTTCCCAGACCCAAAGGTGATGGCACCTACCCACATCACTGTCAAATAGCACAGTATAATACTCAGTATAAAGATCTTGCCATCGAAATCGCTTCACCATCCCGGATCATTGGGCCTGCCAGTGTCTATATAGCCCCATCTTATACACTGCCAACAGCAAATAAGCAACAGCCTCATGTTCGGCAGCGCCTTCATCTCAACCTCACTGCACAAAATTTCCCTGTTTTCCAATGAAACCTTACATAATCGAAACGGAGTCCAAGAGACATTAGGATACTAATCGTCAACCCCGTCGGATGTTCGCCAAAGCTCGAAATGTGGTTATCAACGGCGGTTCATTCGCTACCCTCAATGGCAGTCCATTCCTCCTCGGTAGGCTCTTCTATTGATCGAACAATGGCTTCGAATATTGAGGTTTTATGGAAGGTTGGCAGATCTTGCAAGAACGCGTCGTGTTCGGTGCAATTCATGACTCTGTCGAACGATTCGATCCACCAAAGTGCCATCCCAGGACTCGCACCCAGGTCCTTGCGAGAATCATGGATTGGATAAAAGTCACCCCTTCCTCATCCCGCCTTCTATGGTTATATGGCCCTGTTGGAGCTGGGAAGTCCGCAATTGCCCAGTCCATCGCGGAGCTGTGCCAGGCCCAAGGCTTCGCGGTCGCAGGTTTCTTCTTCTCTAGAACAACACCGAAGCGCAACGAGGCGACTTTTCTCATCTCTACGGTTGCATATCAGCTGGCGTCGGCGATCCAAGGCATTCAAGGAGAAATTTTACGAAGGATAGAATGCGATCCTGGCCTCGTTCAGCGTTCCCTTCAAACTCAATTTGAGAAGCTCATCGTTGAACCTCTCAACCAAATATACCTCGAGTCTTATCATGACGGTCTGCCAGTGGTGCTTATCCTCGATGGCATAGATGAATGCAACGACCCCAAAGTCCATAGCCATCTCGTTACGGCCCTCGTTTCCGCCCTCCAGCACTCCGCATCCCCAATCGTAATATTCATGACCAGCCGCCCAGAGAAGCATATCCAACTTCGCTTCAAGGACGTTTTCATCCGATCTATCACCTCAGAAATGGACTTGCAGCACGACTCTGCAGCACTGGCTGATATCCATACATTTCTTTGCGAGAAGTTTGCCGAAATCAAGCAAACACATCCATTGAAGAAATATATCCCCGCAGCCTGGCCACCTGAAGAGGCTATCACAATGATCGTGCAAAAATCGTCAGGGCAGTTCGTATATGCGTCGACAGTTGTTCGCTACGTCCAAGCCATAGACTACCACCCTATGCAACGCCTCGAGATTATGCTGGGCCTTGCACCCCCGCCCACAAGTCATTCGCCGTTTGCCGATCTGGATGAGCTGTATTTTCAAGTTCTGACATCGGTCGACGATATTAAAGCATCCCTTCTCGTCCTGGGTGTTCTCCTTCTACCAGGCAATCAGGCCATTGGCAAAGATGCCCAACCCGATATGCTGGATCGACTCCTAAAGTATCAACCCGGCCGCACTCAGCTGCTCCTAAACAAGATGGCTTCCATTGTGAGCTACGACAGTGCGAAGCATCCCACCATCCAGCTCCTTCATGCCTCGTTATCCGACTTTCTACTGGACGAATCCAGGTCGAACGAATTTCATGTAGACTTGGGGAATGCACACACAGCCCTTGCTCGGGGATATCTCCATCTTGCGTCAGAAGGACATACATCGGAGGAGGATGGTTCGAATTTTTTTCTCCATGTAAACTACGCTGATGCATTCGATTTATAGAATTTCCTTACGACGACCTAGTTCGTTATCATTGTCTATTTATTCAGCATTTGTGGCAGGCGTCTTATTCCAAACAGCTTATTGAAGATATTCTGGCGTTTGATCTGGCACAAGTCTACCCGAGATTCAACAGTCGAAGAAACGCGAAGTATCGAGCCTCAACCGATCTTCTACTGCTCTGCCGTTTTGTAAACGACTTCTTCGAGTGCATTACTAAATCTGAGGTAGTATTTCCCCCGTACTTCAAAGTTGCTTTGAATTGACACCATTTTGCTTTCCAGGTTCTCCGAGATGTGAAAGAAGTTTCACTGCATCATCAAGCAGGCTTTGATCATCATCTACGAACGCTACTGAAAGGCTATACTGCCCACACTTCTTTGCTCGACTGCTTGACACTCTTCAGTCTCTACCATGATACCCCAGAAGACGAATGCCGTTCCACTCACATATTAAATTGCATCAATGCATTTCTCGACCCCTTTGCTCCTCTTCACATCCACCGCATCGATCAGGAAGGCATCGACGTCAGAGGCCTGTTACTATTGCTAGAAACACCTGCACAGGGCTTTGGAATCGTTGCGCAAACTAATTTGAAGGCTTTGGAGGGCTATGCATACCTCATCTGCAACTTTATGCGGGATCTCAATCGCTCCATTCAGTTTTGCGCCACCCCAGAGAAGTATGCACAAGCAGCAGTTCGATGTTTGAGGTTGCTTTGCGAGCCGAGGTAAGTTTTTCTATGCCCGTTACAATTCCGGATCTCATTTCCGTATCCCAGGGACTCTGCACACCATTTAGAGCCATCTCGCATAGAAGATCCGATGGCGAAGAAATACAACAGCCTTCTCAGTTATGCGTCTATCTTACTGTCTAAAGCCGGTCCATTGGACGACTTGGCATTGTTCTTATCGCAAAACCAAATACGAGGATCGTTATTACGATTCAGGTGGTGCGAGGGCTCGGTCGACGTCTTGCAGAGGGAAATGGATCGTTATCTTGCGGCAAGTATTTTCGTCTCAACGTTCGTCGAGCGCAATGAATTTCTGATATACTCTATCTTCTGGACAGAGAAAGCAAGGGATGAGCAAAGTACTTTACCAATTCTGTATCATTCTGTGGACTCTGTTTTTGAGATGCTACTTCGCAATTTCATGAGAATAAGATGTCAGAAAACGAGTCAGAGGGAGTCCCGGGCCGGCTGTGTCGATGCCAAGGGTATTTTTTGGCCACTGAGGCAAGCAAGGACAAATAACGTCGAAGAGGATAAAAACGCCGGAGACAAACTCGCTCGGCGCCTCGACTTCTGAACCACCACTCTTCCTCTTGACCCTGCCTACCGTCCCGCTCTAACGATTTGTCTTTCTCAAACCTGTAACGAGCTTGCACTCATAACGTCCAGTTCATGTAAGATGTCCTTCCTGTATTGTTCGCTGAAGCCTGTTTTGTAGTTTCTACGCACCTTCATCCCCATCTCTCACGGCGGCGATCTGTCCTTGTCTTTACTTCATGTCTTTTTCTCCACTGTTGTCGATACTCAACAATGTCTTGTTGTCTTTACTTTTTCAGAGCAAAAATCACTTTTACACCTACCCAACACAATTAAGTTTTGAACTGTGCACTCAAGCACGTTGCGTTACAGCTCAACTACGGCACGACGACACGACACCTGACGACACGAACATCGCCCATAACATGTCTGGCAAGCGAGACGATATGGATTACTACGACAACAACCATCGCGGTGGAGAGGTAGGCAGCATCTGCATTGTAGTCCCTACCCGCATGTATCTAGCTGACAACCTCTGCCTGTATCTCCGTCTTCCTGTCTTGTTCTTGCAAATATGCGCTTTGAACTGTTATCCTGTGCCTTCGCCAGGGAGAGGAGCAAGTGCAGTCGTATATGTCCAACGTTGAGCCGATGACAGGCGACAAGCGCCAACGCGATGATGGGGGTGATCACAAACCTCTACCTCATCCCAACTCACGAACGAACAGTGGAACGGCGAACCAGATGAACGGCACCTACTCGCAGGGTGTGGGCGGAGGAGCGCAGAACATCGCTGCGCAGACCTTGGGCGGCTATGACTCGCTCTACATTGGAGATCTACAATGGGTCCGTCATCTAGTCGTCTGCTTCCATGTGCATATCGTTCTAAATATGCCTTTCTTTTCCCCCTCCTGCTTAGTGGACAACGGACGAAGATCTGCGACAAGTCGCGCTTAACTGTGGCGTCAACATTGACCACAAAGATATCACCTTTTCCGAACACAAGGTCAACGGCAAGAGCAAAGGGTGCGTCGAAGATATCCGAGTCTGCCCTGCATGAGGTGTTAATTTGTTCTTAGTATCGCATACATTGAATGCCATGATCCTCAAAGCGCCGTAATTCTGAAGGATTGGTTCGACAACAAGTAAATTTCCTGGTGCATTTACAACACCCAATATTGACTGCATACTCTGCTAGCGACTTCCAGAATCGTCGAGCGGCGGCTACTCTTACTAGTTCATCACAAGGAAATCCATTCCGAACGCTACCAAAAGGTGAGTCATTTCATTGGCTGCCAGCGCCTAAAACTAATCGCATGAATTTTATAGAACCTCCACCGCGCGAAACACGGCCTCAGACAGCCAACAATCCTGCGCTTGGTGGAGGTCGTGGTGGTGGTGGTGGTTTCCGTGGTGGTGCTAACCAAGGCATGGGCAACATAGGCCGCGGTGGAGGGTTGATGACCGGCGGTATGATGGGAGGTATGGGTATGGGCAACATGGGAATGGGAATGGGCATGGGGGCCATGGGGATGCCAATGAACATGGGCATGGGTATGGGAGGCGGCTTTATGGGCGGCCGTGGACGCGGGGGCATGATCCCGCAAGGACCTCGTGGAGGCGGTATGATGGGGCGCGGCGGCGTGATGGGCGGCGGCGGAATGGGTACGAGCTTCTAGTTTCTCTGCTCTCCTCTCTCTTCGGCTTCTCCCTTCCTTCATCACAATCTACCCTCACAAACGAACCGCCATCGCAATCTTTTTTCACGTATAGTTCCCCCCCTCTTCCCCCTCTCTGCGATTTGACATGTTGTGCTCACGTCTGTCTGCTTTCCTCGGTCTGCCAATGTTGTTCGCTTGCGTTCCCAACTCCCTTGCATACTGTTTCAAATCGTCGTCAATTGCTCTGTTAATACAACCACGAATCATATTGTTCAACCTCTCGACTATAGGTATGGTGAGAGGACGAGGCGGGTTCTCTCAAGGACATCTCAATCCGGCGTTTGTCCAAGGCGTGGGTGGAAGAGGGACTGGGACGGTCAATTTAGCCACAACGTGAAGAGGCAAAGAACGGACGAGGACTAACCGGAAGCATCCATTTCAACTCCAGTATATGTAATTTGTGGACATTATTTGGTGGTTTTTCTTTGGATATTCATTCGAAATCTTCACTCTCCATTCTCTCCCCCCCTCAGTCTATTGCCTTCGATTCTGCCCTTGCTTTTGCACATTGCTCTGTGTCTATATCGTGTTTTCTTTGCACAAAGTAGCTATCTCACCCCATATTTCATCGTATATAATATCAATACACCTCGCTCGTGATACTCGGAGAACGTTTGGTCCAGGAGACCTGCTTGAGCAGTTGCCAGTGTGCGGCGTTCCTTCGATAAGAACAGGAGTGAGCCCGAACATTCAACACAGAAGAGACGGCACCAATGCCCAGAACTTGCCCGAAAATCGGCAAGGAGGCTTCCGCCACTCAAGATCCACGAAGGCTGCAGGACATATAGACATCAACCAATGGGACGGGCACAAACGGATGGAACTGACAGTGTCAGCAACAGGCTGAGGATGGCTTTCGCTCATGACGAAAAGCATGGTTGCTGGATCAGGTATCATCTCCAAATGAGAGAAGTGTTTTTTTCTCTTTCTTGAGCTTCTTCGATGGATTTTTGGCTTTATCCTTCGATGTTTCTGGAGATTTGATCTCGTCCAGCATTCCTACAGCCTTCCGCTTGTTTGACTTGGGGCCCGCCTTGGAAGACGAAGAAAATGTAAGCCCTTGGGGCGTAGACTTCGAGGTAGAAGACGACGCGTCCTGGGATTTGTCTTGCTTCGGGTCTGCGTCTTTCTTTTCAACGTCAGGGTGTGGTAACGGAGGAAGACCTTTCTCTAGGTCAGGTCACAAAATATGCAGCGTCAAAAACCAACAAAACGAGAACAAGATTGGTCATACCTGCACGGCGGACATTCTCAGCCTCCCTCTCCGTCAGATGTTTGCCAGCCTTCAGCACGACGACTTGAGGTTTCTCGTCTCCATCATCCTCATCTGCACTCCCGGGATCGTCTTGCGGTCTCTCCGGGATAGCTGGCCGTGGCCGTTTTGGAATAGGCTCACGTCCTCCACCGACATATTCGAACTCTTCGTCGTCGTCGTCGTCTTCATCCGGGATGCCATTGATACGGTTTTGAAGCTTCAGGAGGAAGCTAGGAGTGCTTTGTTGATATGCGAGTCTGGACGACAATTGTGCACGAGTAGGTTCTCTGGGAGCCATTGGGACCGAAGAATTTTAATGAGGCGCGAGCGTCGTTCAACCCCCGAGGACAGCGTTCACCTTGGAACAAGGTCAAAGGTCAACCCGGGCCGCCCAGCTGCGATTAAATTCGCACGGTCACGGCAAGGGGTGCCGGTCACCGTCGTAGAATCGTTTTTGACACCGGGGTATCCGATTCACTCCAAATAAAATGCAGGATATACACTTTTTTTACAGACCTTGAAGCTCTGAATCCAGTGGAGAGATTTTTTTCTGGATGGACACCGGCAGATGAGAAATTCTTAACGAGAACAGAAATGGTCAAAAAGGGGAGGATCTCAGCTTCTGAGTCAACTGAAGCTTGAGATAAATTTACAAAAATGTCTGACTATCTGGAACATTAGCTACCTTTCAATCGTTTCAGATTTAAGTACTGTTGAGTCACAGAAGAGATGTACGAGGTGGGAGCCGACAGTTGTTTCTTCGGGGCCCCAAATTTATAATGCGTCCTCTTGCTATGCGGCTAAAGGCGGATAAGAGAGGGTTACCGAAAATATTTATTTTGTGTAATGAATGAAGCTCAGCAGTAGGTCTCATGCCATAGCAAGATATTTCAGGCCTATCAGGCTAGAGAGCTTCATTATCCTCTTACACCTTGTCTCAAATTTACACTCCGGTACATGCAAGTTACTACCTACGGCTCGACTTATTTATCGGTCGAGGGTCTCTTGCGCGCTGCAAACCAAGCGGAATCGATCTTGTACTAACGGTGGCATTATGACTAGCGCTATTAGAATCGGGATTATCACCCAGGTCGATCCCCTCTTGTGGGTCCCGATAGCTAGGGGGTAAATCGACGACACGGGACTGCTCTTGGTGGTATATAGTCACCGGAGCAGTTTGATTGTCGTGATGAACGACATAGATTTGGCTTGGGGATCTTCGGGCATCTGACGGGACCGATGTTGCAATATCGAATGGGTCGACACTCAGTTCCGCCAATTTGTTCTTTCGTTTGCGGTTTTCAAGGATGATGAAGGACACCAACAAGCCAAACAGGATGCCCATGAAGAGCGTCCCGATACTTGCCCCAACGGCAACAGCGGGTTTCACAGACAAACTAGAATATCAATGAGAACCTGCTCGGATTCAGTCTGCGAAAGATGATACCTGGAAGGCAGGACTTCCGACAGGCAGGCAGTTGTAGTTCCCGGACCGCCGCTGTGTAGAGGGCCATTGGACCACATTACGCCGTTTGAGTCTGTAAGGCTGATAAAGAACGGTGTGGCCCACGACAAGCTGATGGTCCAGTTGATAGACTTCATGTTTTCCGAAGTGATATTATACGGTGGATGCAGCGCTGGAGCAACCTTGAGTAGAGATCTATGAAGATTTTGAGATGCTATGTAACACAATACAAGCTTACTGTCAACGTATACGGCGGCGTGCCATTCAGAGGTCGAACAGATACATCCGTGCACTGTCAAAGCGAGCATTAACGCTAAATCAGAGCGGTAATCTCCAACTTACTTGGTCGATAAAGCCATATTGTGATAGCAGGCCGGTGTGATCTTGTGCTTGCACATTTAGTCGAGGAGGGAAGGTTACATTGGAACAAGTAGGGGTGCTCCTTGGTGGGATGACGGTGTAGGTCGCCTGGCATCCTCCCGTGTTTCCGACTGCATCAAACTAAGGAAAGGGATGGATATCAGAAATTCAAGCCAAAAATGCATGCGAAACGAAATCACCATGCATATTTGATACTGTTGCAAATCCCTGGTTTATTAGTACGATTGTGGAAGTACGAAGAGTGAAAAACAGACCTGCGTCCCTGGAGCGAAAGGAACATGCCAGTCCTGGTCAATGTGAAATCAAAGTGCTGCAAAAAAGAGACGAAAAGGTTTTGCGCACGAAGGAAAGGCTGCCGCTGTTGCCACCTGCAGGGATGACAATGGGAGTAGTGAAAGTTCTGTCCATGTCGGCTTCTGCCTTAGCGGTATTGGCGCTGATGGCGGAGCCACTACTCACGAGGCATAAACCAGAAGATAGTAAGGGGATTGCGGGTTCGGTCTAGGGGGAAGTTGAGTATGTGGTTTGCTGGCTACTGCTCGCTGAGATGCAACACACCCAAGAGCATTGCCGCGTCCCCAAGTAATGTGGATAACTTCACACTGCTCTGCAAACGACACGACAAAATAAGCAGATCGGTCGATGAATAAATCAAATTTTCATACCAGTAGTAGGTATCGGAACCGGTTGCCCTGGAGGGTTCCAGTCGAAGAAAAAGGACTGATTGATACCCAAAAACTGATGAGCGCAGACGTCGTATGTCAGGAATGAAGGCTTACAAGCGGCAAAAACGGAGTGTTGGTAAATTGACTCTGGCTTGTTACCAGCGAGATACAGAATGAACTGGCGAATAAGAAGAAAATCCCCGGAAAGCAGCGAGAAGGATGGCTCTTAATCATTATTGTTTCAGCCGAAGTGCCTCGCTCGAAAGAAGTGGGTTAGACAACGGGTGTGTTGAAGTTGCAAGACCAGCGTGCACAGATAGGACCTGAGACGGGCTTAGAAAGGTTCGGTCATTCACGAGCAGTTGGCGTATGAAGAAGACGGGAACGGGAAAGGCGGCAGAGAAGGGAGAGGGGATTGATTACGGTGCGACCGATGGTCTATATTAAACGTTGATATCGACAGCGGGTTTCTCGGATGAAACAAGGGAATGGCAGTTCGAGGTTCGGATGCAGGCTCTCGTCCCAATGAGCAACGACTTGATAGTTGTAACTTCCCAAGAATGTCAATTCTTAGAACCACCGATACCAAGGAAGGTAAAAGTCACTCACTCTCGCAGTCTTGTGATGCTGGGCAAAGTAATGTCCGTTGATCAAGTCTACACATCTATCAAGGACAACAGATCAGAGGGGTTGGGTGCTATATAATGACACGAAGGTAAAAATACCTACCTATACGGTTGCGCACACAGATTAGCAAGCGTTAATGAAGAGCTTGTAAACGCGGATGTCTGTGTCAAATGGCTATAACAGGTTGTAAAATGATTTTCGGGAGGAATATCGACAGAGCTTGTGAGATGCTGTTGAAGGTGAAGATCCGTGCAATGATTGTCGTTAACAGTCATGATAAGGGAGCTTCAGGCCAATGAAATCGAGGGTCGTGGTGATATTCTATCAGAACTCAACCACCAGGAAGGACGAAGAAAGTTTTTCACAATTGCAGAAATCCAACAACAAAACATGAAGATCAGCATCAATATGATATCCACCCACCACCCTAGATAGAAGATGACATGAATAAGACAGCAAGAACAAAATGTAGACAGAACAAAGGAGACAAAAGCAAATACAGAGAGGCCAAGGAAGAAACATTGAATCAGGATCAGCTTCCCTCGCCACCAGAGGTAACAGCGGCGCTCGCAGGTATCACAGGGGGGTCGTTCAGCACGCTCTGAACAATCTGTTCCTGTTGTGCAAGCCAAGCTCCGAAAGCTGGGCTCTTCAACCACCGCTCGTAGAACTCCGTCCTCTTGCTAGAGGATTTGAATGGGAGGATGCTCCCGTGTGTCTTCAGCGAGGTAAAGAAGTTGGCATTGTTGAACGACTTGAGCCGCAGCGTCTGACTTTGTCCTGCGTTCATGACTGAGGCAAAACTGTGTGTAGACTGGTTTTGGCGTTGTTGGGTTGGTGTCGTTGCAGATAAGGGCGAGATAATATCAGGAGATAATAGCGTAGATGATGACGCGGGGGTCGGCGAGAGCGAAGACCGTGCTAGGGATGACGATGATGAGTTGGTCGTTGAAGGCACGCTCAAAGAGAATGATGAAGCATAGGAGGGGGTATAGCTTGAAGCATCGCGAGCACGCTTGACTTCAGTCGGTGAGGGTATCAAGGTGTTTAGGTATCGGGCTAGGGGTGTGATTAGTTGTGTCGAGCGAGAGCAAAAGTGACGGCGGAGCGCCAGCGAAGCTTCCATTTCTTTACAACAAATTAAATCAGTCGAATACATATGCGAGATAGCTAGAGGCATACTGGCTCTATCATCGCCTCGAACGGCAATCTCTAGTTGCTTTAGTAGCGCGCGATCTTTGGAGATGTATCGTTTATGTGTCTTTGTCTTCCACCCGGGTGTTGGCCCAGCAGGTGCTCCAACCGATGGACTGTTCTGGCGCGGACTGTTGTTCGATGTTCTGAAAAGACGATCAGCGTCTCTCGAGGGGTTGCAATGAAGGACGCACGGGATGCGCCGTCCTAAACTCAAGACATGCGGCCAATGGACACAGGACTTTTCGAAGAAAGGATTAGTTACGCCGAGCAAGAGACCGGGCTTCGGTCGCAGTTTGTTCACAAGCTGGGAATGATCGCTGTCCTGCATCGTAAAGTACGGTCGGATGTCGCCGGAAAGAGGTAACTAAGATGGCGGTCAGAATAAGCATTACTGGGAACCCGAGATGCAGGACGAACCGGTCGGAGGAGATCACGAAGCCACCAGACCGCCTGGCTCGTTTGCGCTGGTGATGTACCGAAAACTAAAATAGGTTCGCACAAAACCAGACACTCCCAGATCGACCACAAGTTTGCCAGGGATGACTCGAAGAGCAATATTGGTGGCGGTACGAAAGGTGCGGTTGTGGCAAGAATCTGCGTTTTCCGTTGCATGAACAATGAGCTCGAATAAAATAGAGGACTGACATGTAATCGTGGGTTGTACTTCTCGTTAAAGGATGACGTCTCTGTGACTTGTTGGACGTCGATAGAGTGTGGTATTTCCACATGAAGAACTGCACCAAGGAACCCGAGTTCTAGTGTTTGTCCGGGAGTAGGATCTGGCCTGTCTTCGTGTTGTAAGAACGGAGCATGAATCCAGGAGAAGCTAAACTTACCATGTAGCGATGTTGTGACAAGCAGCCTCCAGCATTGGAGTACCGTGGGTCGCAAAAAGGGGCCCAAATTGACCGACAAGAGATGAGAAGAGTGACGGGTATTGATGTTGTGTTAAAATCACTAGAGAGCGCTGGACCGGAATGAAAATGTATTTTGAGCCGTAGCGAAATTGGCGCACCTGTTGGTAGCCTCGCTTCGATGTTGAATCCCTCTTCTGCGTAAAATGAGAAAACCCGTAGATGAATCCGTCCTTCGTGGGAGGTCGCGACTGAGACTGTTCTCTTATCCGAAATGAGTGAGTTTGTGAGCCCTGGTCGAATTGCATGGAGTCAGGAAATGCACAAAATGCACTGAAATAATGACATGAGCAACGTGCACTATGAGACAAATTCCGGACCCACAGAGTCTCCGTCTCTGCTGGAGAGAGGACCAGCGGTGGATAAACGCCATCAACGACAGGCCCATCGTCTAAATCGAACTCAACTTGTCATGGTCAGCCACAGGAAGTCGAACACCCTGGCCCCGAACTGACCAACAGCAATTCCCAAGATCCATCGGTGCATCTTCTCAATAGATGAAGAGTCGACTGTCAGCGCATTGATCTCGACCTGGATTTTCCTCGGCGTCGAGCTCCTCTTCTCGGTCTGAAAGAGGCGCGGGAGTGTCTGAGAGCACGAAACTTGGCGGTGTCGCGCCGCAAACTTGGCAAGGGACGGTGACGATGGTGAATGAAAGCTAAAGGAGCCCGTTCTGGGTGTCACAGGCGAGTCTTTGCTGCTAAGTGGGATGTCCGAGTCCAGTTCCTCTTCCGTGTAATTTCGCGGCGAGTAGGAGCTACTGGTGGTTGCTGAGCTGGCTCGCGAGCTGGTGGAGGAGGGAAGGGCAAGATATGGGCTGAGATCGCCGATGTCTTCCTCGTACAACGGTTGGTCGAGCTTGAGCTCAGAGGGGATATTGGGCGGCATCGTTCAAAGGAATGGGCGCCACAGCGTGGACGTGTTGATGGAAAACACTTGTGGTTCGCGTTGCGATGACGAATGCCAAGGTTAGATATCGATAAATCATCATACACAATGTTGATAAGATTAGATCCTCACAAATGATTGGTGAAGGCACTTGCTTACTGTCAGTGTAGATGTTCTTTACGGTTTCAAAGGGCTACGTCCGTCTGCCTGAATCAGAACGATAGCCAGTCAACGAACAACCAGAAAATGAGTCTGCAGTGAAGGGATCGAACTCTATTATTTTTAAATCGCACGTAATCAAACAATAACTTCTTGAAACCCTCAATCGTGTGTAAGCCCAGGGAAGTCAAACAAGCGTTCTGAACTTCGGTACATTGCTAGGAAGAAAAGGGAAAAAATGCAGATTAGTTAGTCGTACAGCAAGTCGAGCAAATTTTGATACCCTTCACTGAGTTCTGCAGATGGACCAGCGAGAGATTCGCGCGTCCGAAATTCAGGCACGGCAGAGAGAATATGTCAACAAATAGAGTTAACTGGTGCATGATTGCGAGCGAAGCGAGCATCCACAGCATAAAGCCAGAAAATTTGACGGCGTCACATTTCGGGACTTTCTGACAAAGTCCGGCAATTTGACCAGAACTTGACGGCCGAAAATGGGACGTGGGCACATTTGGGTCAAATTTTCGATGCCGAAAATGACCGCGTCAATCTTGCAGAACTTGACGAGCGCTGTGATCGGTGGACTTGCATCTCACTCTCGCTTGTTATCGGCTGACCAGTACCTCTCTGCTCTTCACCTTCATGTTGCCTCTCGCTTTGGTGCCCGCCCTTGCTCTTCCACGTCCCTTCGCTGTGTGGATAATTCACTTTTTGCCATGTGCGGTTTCGTAGTTGCCAGCTAGTTTCTATCGCAAAGCCTCTTCTGGCTGCTTTCAACACCACTCACCCCACCCGCTAACAGTCGGAGACCGCGTCCACAACGCCTAATACCGCCCTTCCCTGCCACTTTCTCTCTCACCTCTCGACGTATTTGGCCAGCAGGTGGTAAGTGCCCGACTCCGGTAAGTGCCCGACTCCAACCTCTCGTTACGCCGACTCCGCTGCAAGCGCGTCCTGCCCGTCAATGCGCTCGAGCGAGAGGCAGGCGTCGGGCTAGAGAAGTCACTTGCAGAAGTAGCAGAATGGCGAGTTGGTTGTGGGGAATAGGTGAGCATGTTGTCGCATGAAATCTCCGCACCTGGTGAGTTCTTTCTCAAGGATAAGAAGTCAACGCTATCTTGCGCGTCGTTCATCCTAGGCAGTGGGAGATGGTCAACGCAGAAGTGAGTAATATTGTGTTCTTCCTCCTTTCGTTAGATGCTAACCGGCGACGCTGACTTGATTAGCAGGGAATAAGATCTGGTGGAACAGGAGCGGCTACGGTAAGTCCTCGCGTCCGCCTTCTACTTGATAAGGACAATAAACCCACATCGCCGTTCCCGCAGGTGACGACAAATAGCCTGGCTAAAAGAATGCAAGGTTGATTTTGACTTCGAGGATCTCATCGCTGAATAGATACTGGCAGGTCTATGGACATGTGTTGCCCGTTCTTGCTTTGGATCCATCCCGCCAGTTGTTTCAGTGTACCCTGTATTTCGTAGATACTCTGCAATGAGAATTATCTTCTTTATCTCCATCGGGTACGATTTGGGGCCTGGGTACCAAAAAAAGTGCGCTGAGAACATTCTCGTCGCATTCTCGTCAAATTCCCCGTCACATTCACGTCAAATTCCCGTCATATTTCGAGAAAAGAACCAGAATGTGCCAGAGGGTGCATTTCCGTCACTTTGTCGGCAAGTTCCCGTTCTTTATCATAATTTGACGGGAATGTGCCCTCGTCAAATTTTAGGGCAATATGCTGTGATCTACACTGCTGTGGCGAGTCACTTTATGTGCGAGTAAAAAGGCATGGTAGGGGTGTTAAACATTATCAAAGCCCTTTTTGCAGCGCAAAAATTATAACCTTATCATCCTTTTTTGTTGGTCTAAATACCGTAGTAAAGCTGCTCATTTGGTCAAATTTCTGAGAGGGAAAAAGTATGAAATTAGAATGTATTTAACTCATATCATAATTTTCTCAAAAGTTATGTCTTTCTGAGTGATTTAGTATGGCTCTAAAATAGTCCCTTTTTGTTGCAACAAACAATACAGTAAAAGCCCAGACAAAAAGGGATGCTTTTGGGGTGAGGAAAAGGGAAAAAATATGACAATGCATTTTACTGTCGCGTAATTTGTCTATTTATGGGAGAATTTATGCGAAATAAACATGAATGACAAAGGAGGAATTTATATATAACAAAAAGGGATCACGCGAAGCGTCCGTCGCTCATGGGACGCTCAGCGGGTGCTTCCGTGGGTGAGCGAGCGAAAAGAGATTGCCAAAAAAGGAGTCCGGATGATGGGGCCGGCCGCTGACAATAAAGTCATTGAACTGGTAATCGTCCACTTGGGGGCGCTCACGGTACTTATGTGAGCCGAGGACAATAAGGTTGGATGGGCGATCCACTGGGGTGCGACACGACGAGACAAAGGACACAAAACACGTCGTCATAGACACTCCCCCCAGCACCCGCTCTATTATTCTTGAGGCATTTATGACCTTCAGATGTCTTCAAGAAGGGCTCTCGGACAGCGCCAAGGACAACGCCCTGCCAATTAAAACTCTCATTGTGCAGAAAGGTCCCACACTCTAGTTAGCCCAGCAACGATAGTGCCGTTTCCCTGGATGTGTGCCACTTGTGGAAACTCATCGTGCTTATGTGACAATAAGGCCGGATGGGCAATGGGGTGATTCGTCAAACCGCCGGGCAGCGACACGACGAGACAAAAGACATTGTCACAGCCACTGCCCCAAGGTGCTGGATTATTTTCGGCGCGTTTACTATTTCCTCATTAGAGGTTATTTGCAGTTCTGAGGGCTCCACAAATCCGTGAATCTGATTGGCTTGGGGCCTCCTTCAGCCAATGAGATTTGGGCGATTCTAGGAATATTCGAAGTGCAAATAACCTCTATTTAAGCCTTTGGAGTGAGGCATCCAGGAAATGTGCGCATGCTCTGGGAAGCGCCATCGGCTACCCCCAGTGGCTGTGCAAGTCACATTCTCGGCTTGTGACACAATCCCATTCCAGGCTCCAGCGACTGAAGCGCAATTACCACTTGTCGACGCTCATCAGGCTTATGTGATAATAAGGTAGGATGGGCCGTGAGTCGTTTTGTCAAACCGCTGGGTTGAGATACTACTAAGACAAAGGACATTGTCGTGGACACTGTCCCTGGGTGCTCAATTATTTTCAGCATGTTTATTATTTCAGCAGCTGCCTCGGCCCACCAGTGGCTGTGCAATTGGTATTTACTCATTCTCTCCACGTGACGCAATCTCTCACACGCTGTTCCAGTGTTCAATTATTTTATCATTGTCTCGAAAAGGGCTATCAGACAGGGCCGACAGCAAACACACTGCCAATAATTGAAGCATTTGTCATGGGAGAAGGATGCATGCTCTGGAGCACTCGTCAGCGGCTGGCTCCAGTGGCTGTGCAATTGGTATTCTCATGCTGTTCCAGCTTGGTTCCAGCGCTCAATTATTTTATTGTTATCTCAGTAATTACTCACCAAACCAAAGGGGCCATGCTGCAACTCGCTCTTGTTGGTGCAGCAAAAAGAAGCACTCGGTACTCAGTGCGACGACAATCACCTTCGCAGCCACTGCAGTGTCTACCTCTCCTCGCTGACTATCACAGCATCTGGCCTCATCGCACATTCATTTCATTTGGTCCTCAGAGGGGCCAGAAAAAAACATATTAGTAATAAAAAATATATACATGATATGTGGCGGTATGCATGTAGAACGAACAAGAAATACAGTAATGAGAAATCAAGTGCGAATGACAGCTCGTCACTCACACTTGTCGTGTCCTGCCTGTTCTTGTCCCACTATTTCTGGTCATCCTCTGGTTTGCTAGTCGTTACTCGTCCTTCGTCGTGTCCACGTACAACGAGCGTGAACACGTACAATGAGTAAGTTCAACAAGGCACCCTCCTGCATCTCCTCATTGCACTCGCGTTCGTCGTGCTCGAACTTGTTGTGCTGAGTTCCACGTACACCTCACGGCCGGTCGTCATGCCCCGGATCTTCACACGCAATCTCGGAAGTATGCTATGAGACGGTGAGAGTGTGGGTCAGGTGTGGCGAGAGAGCAGGTTGATCGGAGTGTGGGCACCCTCATTTGACAGCGCGGGTAGGAGAGATTGTCGGCGCCCACACCACTGACGAGCTGGGAAGGTTGGTGGAGGTTTGAGGACAGTGGGCGACAACGTGAAAGGTGAGAGTGGCAGATGTCCTGGGGGGCAGACCACATGGGAGATAATGGGCCAGTGACGCCACCAAGTAACGCCGTCGTTGGTCACTAGGGTGTTAACGAGATGGGGAGTGTGTGGGGGTGGGAAGCGAGACAGCGTAGGATGAGGAGTTTGAGTTTGAGTAGTCGCAGCAGGAGGAGTCGGAGTGAGATGGGGAAGGGACGAGGGAGTGAGGGAGAGGGTGTGGGTGTGGGTGGCAAAGATGACACTAGAGGGAACGGGAACGGAAATGGGATAGGGATGCGAAGAAGCGCGGCACAAAGAGAGACACACATGAGAGCACGAACTGGCCCACAACAGAGCCAGACACAGGAGAGCAACTTGAGGGCAGACAGGGCACAGACGTGGGAGTGCAGCAGATCGTGTTCAGCGCGAGTGAGCAGTCGCTTTGGTTTGTGAGTGCCAAATGAACACCTGAGGCCAGCGACAGGGTTGGCTGAACCTGCTGTTGAGTTGTTGGGATGCTGGTGGGAGTGACGATGTTCATATAGCCATCGCACATTGAGGTGCAGTGGCACACAGCGAGTAGCTGGTGCATCGTGTCATCGCTGAAGTTCGAGGGGCCGTCATTACTCAAAAGGATCCAAAGAAAGTGATGTGAGCAGAGGTATCTGAGTATCCCAGAAACCAGGAAAGGAATTCTCTCTGAGCTACCCAGAGAGGATGAACTTGGGGGGCAATGTCAAATAAACAAAAGGGTTGTCGTCTGTGTGCACCTTCAGAGGTTTCCGGAACCGCTTCGACTACGGACGACGAGCGTGGTGGTTCAAGACAACAATCCGCAGCATAGAGACGCTGTTGATCGTTACCCGGGGAATGCCGAGGCAGACCTCTGGCCAGCACAGCCACTAGCAGCACCAAGCAGCTGGCGCTTGCGTCGTCCTTGAGCTAACCAGAGCACGCAACCTTTTCCATGATGCAAAGGCAAGACGAACTTGAAATAATAAACACGTTGAAAATAATCGAGCACTCGGGGACAGTGTCAATGACAATCGAGCGGGAATTGTGCTTCCGTCACTGGGTTAAGAGCATATCTGTCCTTGGCGCTGTCCGAGAGCCCTTCTTGAAGACATCTGAAGGTCATAAATGCCTCAAGAATAATAGAGCGGGTGCTGGGGGGAGTGTCTATGACGACGTGTTTTGTGTCCTTTGTCTCGTCGTGTCGCACCCCAGTGGATCGCCCATCCAACCTTATTGTCCTCGGCTCACATAAGTACCGTGAGCGCCCCCAAGTGGACGATTACCAGTTCAATGACTTTATTGTCAGCGGCCGGCCCCATCATCCGGACTCCTTTTTTGGCAATCTCTTTTCGCTCGCTCACCCACGGAAGCACCCGCTGAGCGTCCCATGAGCGACGGACGCTTCGCGTGATCCCTTTTTGTTATATATAAATTCCTCCTTTGTCATTCATGTTTATTTCGCATAAATTCTCCCATAAATAGACAAATTACGCGACAGTAAAATGCATTGTCATATTTTTTCCCTTTTCCTCACCCCAAAAGCATCCCTTTTTGTCCGGGCTTTTACTGTATTTTTTGTTGCAACAAAAAGGGACTATTTTAGAGCCATACTAAATCACTCAGAAAGACATAACTTTTGAGAAAATTATGATATGAGTTAAATACATTCTAATTTCATACTTTTTCCCTCTCAGAAATTTGACCAAATGAGCAGCTTTACTACGGTATTTAGACCAACAAAAAAGGATGATAAGGTTATAATTTTTGCGCTGCAAAAAGGGCTTTGATAATGTTTAACACCCCTACCATGCCTTTTTACTCGCACATAAAGTGACTCGCCACAGCAGTGCTATCGGCTCTAAGGGCTGGGGGGCCCGGGCAAACAAGTACAAATTTTCCGCAAGCACGCCGGCGGCCGGGCAGGCCCGGTGTGCTTGAAGACGTTACTGTGCCTCTTCCCTCTCTCCGTACCGCTATTATTATACCTCTAAACAGACAAATATCATGTAATGAACGCTTTTGAGCAAAAATCGGGCTGTTAGGGTATGTGGCCAATTCCGTGCTGTGGGAGGCCGGGCGGTCATTTACCAAGATCGGCCTCATCCCGAGACTGCGTAAACTGGTCCCTTCTCTAGAAGAGATATGTAAGAGATACCGGGTCAGTTTACGGGTCGTTTGATTATAGTTGTACCCGATTTTCATGTCGCCGATGGCATGGAGCCTCAGATGTTCACAATCATTGGGATCGGGAGCCATGAAACCTCAGCTCAATGTCCTCAGTTATTCTCTGGTTTACAAATAGTCTGTAGACACATTTTACTTAGAAGAACCATAAGTTGGCCTCAGTGAGATGGCGCAGCGAGCCTTCCCCCGCCTACAGCGGTTGCTTAATTGTAAGGAGCGAGCAGTGAATGCGATGCTGCGCGTCCTCAGCCTGGAGCACGATGTTTCTGTCCCCCAGCGGCTAGCCAGTATTCAGTCTAGTTGAATGTGTCATCATCGCCATTCGAAGCATCGTCGTCCCGTGACCGCTTTTAGGGTGTTTGCGTTGGCGAGTGTTGGGTCTGACATTGTCGTCTGCATTCTGTCCTTGAACTTGAAGATGTCAATGAGGTGAGAGGAGAAGGAAAGCATGAAATAGCCCCTAACCCATGCGTCTTTCTCTCACGATCCGGTCCGAGGCATCCAATCAAGACGCTAATGGTCCTCCAATGTCGCATGCTCTAACCTCCAGCTCTGCCAGCTCATGAGTAGTATGTCGGAAAGGATATCTGCAAAACGAAAACGCACCGATAACGACGATACTGACGTGTCGGACGCTCGTCGACGAAGGACAGCACGCCAATCGCGGTGACGCGTTCGACGCAGTACTGGTTTCCGGATGGCAACATCGTCCAGGCCGAAAACACACAGCATCGCGTGCATCGCTCGCTTCTGGCACATCAGTCGACTGTATTTGCGGATATGTTCTCTCTACCCCAACCCGCCGAACTCGGAACTGGCGAATCTCCGGTGGAAGGCTGCCCACTCGTATTCTTGCAGGACTCGGCGAACGATATTGGGATCCTGCTGGACGTGCTCTATGAATCTCTAAAGTGCGTCGCGCACTTTTTCTTTGCTGGGTGTCCGAAGCCGACTCTTTACCTTGTTGGTCAGGCTACAGACCATAGAAGGACGAGTCTCCTTCCCTGTCGTCGCGACGATGCTCCGAATGGGCAGGAAATATGACTTCAAAGGGCTCTGGGATTGAGGCATGACTGTCCTTGAACACGATTACCCGACGACTCTCACCAAGTGGGACACAAAACATGAACCCCTTATAGCCGACAAATCTGGGCTCGTTATCAACATCGTCGCATTGGCCTATGAACTTGACCTCAAGCATATCCTGCCCTCTGCTTATTTAGCCATGTTCACTAGGCACAAATTGGTGGGTACATATTTGCTGGACCGTAGCGGCTGTCACTCGCCAGACAGCTGCGAAGGAATACTTGCGACCGAGGCGAGAAGTGTGCTGAGGAACGATATTTTCGAAAACCTGACATACATCACAGCAAAGTGGGCAAAGGTGAAGCTGGGATCGGGGTTGTGTCAGAAATGTTTATCTAAAGTTAAGACTGAATATGAAGATCGGCGGAGGCTCATCTGGGACCAGCCGCCGTTGTACTTTGGGTTGGAAGGACAGTCAGTTCAGACGAGTCGTAGATAATTTGTGCGATTCTGAATCTGGTTTCAAATGCATTGAATCTTCTCCACGAGGAATTCATAATTCTGTGTTCTGCGAATTAGTAATATGGGCCCGGCGACCTGTTCGAATTCTCATTCATTGCGACTTGGATGACTGCTTCACATGGAGGAACTCGAGGATGGACGTTGGTTGCAAATATGTCCGTCAGCAACACGCCCGATACCAGAAACATTGTGGAGCAATGACGCAACACCAGAGCATTGAGAAACAATCATGGATTGGGTGCAGTATAATCGATAGAGGGGAGGAGTATACAGAAGAACTTACAACAGATGATGAAAGCTCAACGTTGCAACCACCGTAGGAAGCAGGGCTCAACGAGGAACCAAAAGAATCAAAAAATTTGAATGCATTCATAGCATTCTAGCCGCGCCTAACCAATCCACCCATGTATCCCCAAACGCACGAGGTCCGTTTGCGACTGCGATGCCACCCCCATCAACACCACTCACAGAGGGGATTTCCTGGGCTTTGGAGAGCCACAAGGATCCCCCTGTTGCATCCTCGCATGTCATTGCGGGCTGACAGCATCTGCCAGCTGCCTTGGAGGGGCGAACTGTCTTGCGATGCCGAAGGCGAGTCAGTCTTCTGACAGCACCTTAGCCCTGACTATCGGGACCCCTTTATCACATAAGGATCGGCGTCCAAATCGCCCGCGCAACAAGATCCCGTCCGCGACCATCAATGCGCCCGCGCAAAGAGAGTTGGACGGACGGAGGGCGCCCAATCTTGAGCGATGGGCATGCGAGTTTGAACGTAGGGTGCACGTACGGTCGCTACCCGAGCCAGGAAAATCTGTACTCGAGATTGCACGTATTGCTACGAAGCACGCAGTTGACATGCACACCGTACACCCAGGTAAGGTGGTATTGACTATATGCACCGCATACATCCAATCAGCAGTGACAAGAACGTATCGGAAGCTCGCTGGAGGAGCCCGGGCGTTGGAAGACAAGACAAGCCTTGAATCCTCGCGCCAAGGGTGGTTCCATGTCGCGGACGCTGCCGTCGATCCCGGCGCGCAGTCTTCACAAGACGCAGCGCGAAGGAGGAAGGGTTCCTCGAAGGAAGAACTCCGCGTGCGCTGGTGTGATATCGATGATGAAGAGGAGGACGCGGCTAAGCAAGGATGAGAGCAACGCTGAGCTCATGTAGAGCAGCAGAATCGCCAACACGTCGCTGGTTGAGAGAAAGAACAAAGAAGTGAAATGAGGTAAGCTATTTATACCAGAGAAAGTTCACACGGATCAGATCCGGACCGACGCACTTGACTCACTGACGCGCTTGACTCTGGGGGCTATTCTGGACTCTTTTGTGTACAGACAAATGCTTCCTCACAAGATGTTGTCGAACACGAATAGAAAAATTTTATTGCTTATATCTTGACTGGAGAGGTATAGGTATATTTCTTCACCCGAAGAGGCACTTGAAGTACAATGAACACCATGCCTGAGAGGCCCAGATAACTGACAATGTAACAGATCCCAAAAAAACTAATATTACTTACAAGACAGAAAATCTCAGAAAATACAGTGCAGAAGATGTAGGAGTACACTAGAATACATCACTTTGTAGTCGCAACTAGGCTGAACGTGAAAATTGGCTAGTAAGAAAAAATACTAGGATCTTGTGAATAAAGAGATCGTCAATGTAGATAGCGAAGGTATGCATCAGTAGTTGATTATTAGAACTAACTTTGAGTCTGTGTGTACTCGTCCACTTCTCCGTTCATTACTTGGGACCATCTGAATCCATGTTCTCAACAAACCTGCCTTTGTCGACAGGGGCAGCGGCGGCGGCAGCAGTAGTCTTCTTCGACCGCGATCCAAATAAATTGAACCCAGAACCCGACGATCCAGAGCCTGATCCCTTCTTCTTTGAGCTCGAAGCCGACATTGCAGCAGCCCCCTTGCTATTTTTAGCTTCGACGGCGTCGACGACGTTCTTGAACTCAGTTGGTGTCATACCAGCGCCGGGCTTGACCTGCTCGGCGTCAGCGTCGCTCATCGGAGCCTTTTTTGTCTTCTTCGATTTCGCCAACCCTTTCTTCGCCTTCGGGTCCTCAACGACCCCACCGCGTTTGAGGAATTCGTCGCCCCGGATACGAAGGAACTCCTCTAGAAGGGCCGCGTTACGCGAGTTGGCTTTGTACATCGCCAGGACGAGGTCGCCGGCGATGGGGATGAGGCTAACACCTGCTGAGACCGCGTTGTTGAACAGCATGCGCCGAAGAAGCCAGTTGGGAATGTCAGCTTTGCGGGCTTTCCGAACGACGAGCAGGTAGTTTAGGGACGCATCTACGACGTCGCCGACGATAGGAATAAGGGAGATAAAGAACGTCCAACCGAAACGCATGCCGCAGATGTGAAAGCCTTTGTCGAGGTAGTGTGCACGTTTCTTGACAGACCTGAGAATTGCTTGGTCGCGCTTTGAAAGGCCTGGTGGTAGTTCGCGCTGAATGAGATGTCGTTGAGGTAGAGCACACGTCTAGAACGGCTGAAGTACACCCACCTTCCTCCGCTTCTCTTTACCGTTCTCGGTGTAGTACTCGTATAATGGATCTGCAGGGGCATACTGCTCGAGGTGGTTCTCGAAGAGCTTCTTGCCTGCCTTCCCTAGAAGTGCGGACATGGTTGCAAGAGAATTCAAAGAAAGAGCGGGTAACTGACGAAAGTAAATGAGGGAGCCGAAAACTTAAAAGACAGGATGGAGAACGTGAGGGGTTTTCTATTGGGTATCGACGCGTAGGATGATGGTGCTTGGAGCACACAAAAGGCGATGCGCTGATGTCATCCCCTATTTTAATCCGCTCCCACGCCCCGGAACGATCTCTCCGCGAACGGAAGTACTGGCTATGCACTGCTTCGCATTCACTGCGGCTGCGGACGCAAAATCTGTCTTCCCAAACCTATGTCTCCTCACGGAACTTGGATGACGAAGAGGCACTAAGGCCAGCGTTAAAAAAATATTTGCCAACATCTTCACCTATTCCCGAAATCTAGATCAACATACACTTGCAACCCGTTCTATTGTTTTGGAACTAGTACTCGCTGTCGGATGCATCTTCTGAACCAACCTGTTTGCTCCAGATCCGGTGAGGAAGTAACGTTCCGAGATAGACAGCGCCGCAAGAGAAGATGGCCAAGACAACGTAGACTCCGTGGCCATGCAAAAGATTCTTCTGGACGGAGAATGAGAAGAGAGAGGTTGTGAGTGCCGGTCCTACTGCGCGTGCAGAGGAAACCGTCGTTTGTGCGAGGCCGTTTGTAGCACCAAGCGAGCGACGGTTTGGCGCTGACTCCGTCACGTACATAAAGATACAACCTGCAGAAGGAATTTCAGCAAGCGAATTACGTGAAGCACGACGAAGTAACAGACCGAAAGCAGTGTCCATGATAAACAGCAAAAAGAGAATAAGCCCTACAGCGACCCACAGACCCCAGCCAAGGCCCCATCTCTTCGCGATCAAACTGGCGACCGGGAAGAGCATGAACACGGGTACGAACGTCGCCATTGACACGATGAACACACGTCGCGTGCCCCAGCGTCTGACGATCTTTGCAAAGAATAACATCTGAAAGAGGCCCATGCCTGCACCATATACGCCCATGATGTAGCCAATCCGTGCCGGATCAAGATTGAGACCTCCAAGTTCGATCGGCGTGTGGAAGAACAAGGGAAGCAGGGCGTTAACAGATGTACTGAGGAAGCCAAGGGCGGCATAATTCGCTATCGAAATAACCACGGGGAAAGTGAAGAGACCACGGAACGAAACGGGACGTTCTGCTGGGTCGAGTTCCTCGTCGGAATTGACGACGAGCAATTTGTAGGATGAGGACGAAGAACACGGAGAGCACGAGGATGCCTTTCCGCACTGCACTGTCTGGAAGAAGAGTAAGGAAAAGTAGCCTGTCGTATGTTTGCTTCGGCTTACCTCTTCGAAAAAGAGACCCGTGATCAACAACACAGCAAAGACATAGCTGGCCGTTGCAACGCAGGGAAGAAAGTATGGGAATTTCTTCCAGAAGTTGCTTGCAAAGACGACAGGGAAACGGTCAGCAGGCCGAGATAACGATCCTCCAAGCAGAGGCCTAGACAAGCAATGTTCAGGCATAGTCACGGTGTATAGGAGATCAAATACGTACCCCATGGTTGCACCAAAAGCCCACACAGCAGGCATCAGGGCGAAAGCTTCGGCACGGTTTGTGGCGTCGGTCAGTTCGCCCAGAGCAGTCTTCATGACACCTAAACTACACTCAGTCTCACGAAATGAGCGATGCAAGCGAGCCGACCTACCAATGTTTCCATTCAACAAGCCACAAAACGCCCGACTGTATGAAGAAGTAAGTTAACACGCCAATAACCTGTCCCGGGGCCATTAACAGGACGTACCTGAGAATCAAAGTGACAAGAGTGCGCGAGAGGCCGAACAGCAGCATCGACAACATCGTCCCGATCATGCCCAGTATAAGAACAGGCTTTCGACCAACATGATCTGATGCTCGACTCCATTGGAAGACGGTCAAAGCCTCAGTTGCATAAAATAAGGATTCCTACGATACGTCAGTCTCATACCTGAAGGTTAATAAACGAGGAAGACCCAACGATTAAACCGGCATAATATCCGACCTTGCTTTTGTCGCCTCCGACGATGTCGAGGCCACTTACGAGCTATTAACAAACAAACAATGCTGAAAGTCTGTCTGCGAACAGACGAAAGGAAAAAGGAACAGTACCTCGTTAACGTAAGGATAGATAGACTGACTGCAGATGGGCTCAACAATCTGCATGAGCAAGACTATAACAACCTGGAATCTTGGAAGCGGTGTGCCCCTTGGTTTAGGCCTCAGGAAGGGAGATTGCTCTTCTTTGTGGATGTCATCGACGCCGTCCATCCCAGAAAGAAGGAATCTACAGAGGAAAGTAAGAAATATGTGTATAAGGCGTGATGCGGAGGATACTCAACTACAGGGGTTTTATACGTTTGGGTGGGTTCATTGTACGCCTTGATATCGGGGTTGGACCCTTTCTACTATCCTCATCAGGTTCTTGTTCATCTCTGTTCAAGACATGTGAAGCCGTTGAAGTGCCAGTCATTAGTGGAAGTGGTCTCTGAATATTTCAGACGACGGCGGTTGAGCATGCTGTCAATTCTGAAGCCACTCACCCGTCGTATCCGGACCCGCTTTGTCAATGTGCACATGATGCATGTGTGTTCGCGACTTCTATCCAAAGAAGGCCGCTACTGATTCTGATAAGCATTACCAACAGAGGGTCACTGGAATTGGCGAAATAGTCTCATGGATGATCAGGAGCAACAAACTTATGTTCGCGGCAGTCTCGTATGGTCCAAGGGTGTCCAAGCAGGCTACACACTGAACGATTTCTTGAGAGACTGAGTTTTCTGAATGAAGAGCCCACTGAGAAGCATCCAAAGATACTTGATAGCATTCTATCAGCAAAGATGAACAACGTTCCAGAAAATAGATGGAAGCAAAACTACTCCACGACAGACACCCATTGCCAACGAATCTGAACCATCATCAGAGATCAACCACATCGCTCGAAACGAAATGGCCAGCGGACGACATACAGCCAACCATCGATCATATTTCAATCAGCTTCTGGCTGGTGGTCCCAAACCCTGGAAGGCAGTCGGGTCGCCAAAAATACTGCGAAGACGGATAAGACCGCGAACAGCGCATATACGCCATAGCCACCGAGGATATTCTTCTGAACGGAAAATGAAAACAGAGAGGTCGACAAGGCAGGCCCTATTGCTCTTGCGATCGAAACGGTCGTTTGAGAAAGACCGTTCGTTGCCCCTAGGGAGCGCTTGTTAGGTGCTGAGGATGTGATGAACATGAAAATGGTCCCTAGTGGTGACGCAAGACGATCAGCCAATATATGAACAAAGTCAAATGAACGGACATACCGTAGGCCATGTCCATGAACGCCAACAACGCAAGGAGTACAACAATGACGGTCCATACTTGGACTGACTGCTGTCCATACGCCCTCGCAAGTAAGTTAATGATCGGAAACGATAGGAAGACCGGGATCATGGTGGAAATAGCCGCGATGTACACTTTCCTCTCGCCAAAGTATCGCACGATGCGTGCAAAGTAAAACGCTTGGAAAATTGCGCTTCCTGCGCCGTACGAGCCCATAATGTAGCCAATCTTCGGCGGATCGAAATCGAGCCCTCCGATGTCTAGAGGCATGGCGAGGAAGAGAGGAAGCAAGGCGCATACTGCGATGTTCAAGAAAGCAAGGACGACGTAATTGGAGACGGAGAGTATGACTGGATAGACGAAAAGTTGACGCAGAGGAAGAGGTTCGTCATATTGGTGCGAAGCCTTTCCGTTGTGTGCGGCAATGGCCTCAGAGCTGTCTTTTTTGCCTGTTTTGCTTTTCAGTACGGTCTGCCGATACAAAGAGATGTGAGTTGAGTACGGATCAGGGGGGAATAAACGACGTACTTCTTTGAAGAAGACTAGAGTGATCATAAATGAGAATAGAACATAGCTTGAAGTTACAAGACAAGGGAGAAAGTAAGGGTAGTTCTTCCAGAAAGCGCCACCGAAATGCTTCGGGAAGCGTTCATGTGGTTTTGACAATGTACCTCCTAGTAGAGGCCTTGGCCCGCATTAGCCTATTGACGGATTAATCCTGCACATGATGCATGAATGACATACCCCATCGTGGCTCCAAACCCCCACACCACAGGCATCAGTGAAAAACCTTCTGCTCTATTTGTGGGATCTGTGAGTTCGCCCATAACACTCTTCATGACCCCTACCAAAGTGTAGCGTAAGCGAAGCAAAACCAGTGATAAATTTCGAAGTACCGATATTTCCGTTTAGCAGTCCGGTCAGACAGCGGCTGTAAGTGGAGATTGAGCATTCATGCATTAACCCAGATAATAATAGAGACGTTCTTACCTTATGACCAAGCTCCAGAAAGTGCGAGAAAGTCCGAAGAACAGCATAGATAACACGATGCCAAAAAGGCCAATGAGGAGGACGGGTTTGCGTCCGACGTGGTCAGAGGCTCGGCTCCATTGAAGAACAGTCAACGCTTCTGTGGCGAAGAAGAGAGATTCCTGTGACCAAAGCCTCAACCACTAATTCATGGGCAAGCGAGGGCGGTGTGGCTTACTATTAGACCAGCATAGTATCCAACCTTGCGCTCATCTCCGCCAGTTATGTCGAGTTCGCTGATGAGCTACCGATGACAAGCACATCAGAAACTTCAAGGGAGAATAGACAGGCGAAATATTCACCTGGTTGATGTAGGGAAATATGGATTGACTAGTAATAGGCTCGCAGATCTGGAGGAGTAAGACGATCGCAATTTGTAGTTTGGGTAGTGGTGTCCGCTTGGAGGATGGTCGTGGCCTGGCGTCGTGGAGCAAGGGGGTTTCTTCGTCGACTCTGTGATTTGAGTCGGTGGCCATGGTGCTCGTCTTGAGAGTGGGCGTGTCTGAAGGTTAGCGTTTTAAGTACGAGGAGGTAGCGGCTATCAGGAACACACCAACCTTCGTGTGCAGAATCAGAACGAAATCTCGTTAAAGTGCTGTCAAATAAGTGATAGTTAATTCGTCCTGCAGTAAAGGCGGCAGCGCGTGAAGTATCACTCGCACCTCAAACCCAGCGTGATCTTACCCTTCTAGTGCGATAATGTGTGCAGGTTTGACTCTGCATGAGACTGCGAAGATTCGAAGTTCCTATCGGGCCGTCTGTTCTGACATAAGAGATATCAGGGTAGCAGGAAATGAAAACGTACCATAGAAGCCACGGAAACTTTAAGAAAGGTGAGAGGTGCGCATGCGCTCTTCCTTGATCCGGCGGAGCCTCTGAATCATCTGCTCCTACATCTTCTTTGGGTGAGAGCTCCGACGGCCGAAAGCCCTTCAAATCCCGTTACTTGCGTAATGAGGTGCCCGGAATGCGTATTCACACTTCAAAGCGGCGATGGCGCGGTGGTTGAAGGAAGGCAGGGACAGCCGTTGTCAGTGAACATGAAGAATCAACTTGAAGGAGTAGTTCGCCATCACGTGACACTTGTCGCGTCGCGTCGCGGTTCACATTTAATCGTCATTCAGTCCCAAGCAGGGAGCTGTCAATAATTCGCAGTTCCACAATACTATAGGCTATAATACAATTCATGAGGATTCCTTTCAGCCCCAACCGCAGCATCACCACTGACTAGGCAGCGGTGCTGGCGTATTGAAACGGCTAATGCATGACCGCAAACCAAATCAAACGTTCTTCACTTTCAAGACTGAAGCAAAACGTTCTCAAGAAAGATAGATGATAGTGGAACTTGGAAGACAGAGATTTGTGAAGTTACCTGTTAGGGACTAACAAACCCCGCGATCTTGCCGCGATCATGTGGCTGGGACGGAATTGTTTGGACTGTGGGCGGCCGCCAAACCGCCTTGCATAGAATCAACACCTATGTCAAGTACCTTACCTTCTTGTGGAACAAAAGAATCATAACGGTAAGTGGCTTTTTCCAATGATCTTCGCCTCCTTTTGTCGTGAAAATGCTGGCTGTATATCTCGGCTTACTTTTTATATGGTTCAGGTCATGACTGAAAAGCCTGAAAGCATCGAAGTTCCGCCAAACGTTGAAGTCATTGACCTAACAGGCCTTTCGGACTCGTCGGACTCAGGCGACGATGAACGTAATTCAGAGGAGAAGGACCTCGAGTCCGAGCACGGCTCTGAAGGTTCGGAGATAGAGATCACTCTGAACGAAGAAACGCGTGCGCAATTGCAAACTGCGATTGCCACTGTGTCCGAGACGCGTCTCCGTCGGCTATTGAAGATTCTCGTTGAAGCCGACGTCACAATAGAGGCTGCACTAACTCGCGAGTTGGTGACTCTCAAGCGAGGAACTCAAGATGTTGTGCCACGTTGGGAGACGTGCGCGAATTGTGACGAAGAATACGACATCAACACGCTTCGGGAGGATGCTGAGTGCATCTTCCACCCAGGTATGCCGGCTGGACAGCTGGACAAGAAACCTCTGACCGGATCTCTTGGTATTTTCAGGTGAACTCATCCTCGTAGAAGAAGCATTCGAGGACTGGGATGACGACTGTCACGGCCCGAAAGACACCGCGGAGAATCGAAGACAGTATCCAGAAAATTTCACTTGGAGTTGTTGTGATGAAGACGGCAGAGCTGAGGGCTGTGTGCATGGAGAACACAGGCCTGCTGTCTCTAGGAAGAGGAAACGTGTTGAAGAATAGTCAGGAAGTTCTCTCACCATCTTGCGTGCGTCCTTTGTCGGCTTTGATGTTCGCTACCTTGTTGACGCTATTTCTGAATCAAGACTTTCTTGCAACAAACAATACTGTTGATCCTCCATTCTTATGTTCCTCTCTTATTGTTACGCCGCCTTTTCTTCATCTCCGATCCGGTGTTTGCTCGTTTATTGGCTTGGCGGAACCAATAAGGCCTAACCCTCTCGATACATCAGATCCCATTCTCTGCCTTCTCTGAGACAGCAGACAATAAAAGAGGCATATCCTGCCAATTTCGATCCTTTTTCAACGCCCTCAATCCAGCGTCGTGTGCAGCCCGCCATCCACTCCCTCAGCGCACACCTCGGTGCCACTCCATCGATTCTTGTTTCACGTTCTGACTTGGTTGGGTTGATGCGTCACAGCTGAGCGCCCGGAGAAGATGCCATCCACAATCCTGCCAAACCGACTTGATTTTCATCCCCTTTCCCTGTCGCGAAACTCCTTCACCGAGATGGATTACAGCTCGCCGTCTCCCTATCCTCCAAGCTCACCCTCAGTCACGTCAGACGACGAAGACATGGAGCCGCTCTCGAAAGCCAGTCTTCGCTCATCAATAATGGCCCTCTCGGAGACGAAGCTTCGTGCGATCCTCCTCAAGTTGGCGGACAGCAATCCTCGGTTCCAGCGCGCAATCACGAAGGAGGTGGCTTATGCCCAACCGCTCCTTGACTCGCCCCCTACGACGCCGACTAACGCCACACACCATCGGAAACGTCGAAGCAAGACGCGGAATCATTGCAAGAGCCTATCAGGCGCGTCGACACCATCACAGAGCAAACGAAAGCCCACCCTGGCACTAGCTCATCTTGACGAAGCTGCATTCGCCTATCATCCCGGTGAGTTCATTCTCCGCTTCATCCATTACGTCCTCCTCAATGTCGAGTGGCGCAAGGTCATTTGGAGGAAGAGACGTACGAGTTCCTATCAAGGACGCCCGACGACGTGACGTTCCAAGTCGTACGAACGATAACGATGTGGAGTTGCTGCGACGAAGACGAACAGAGCCCTGGGTGCATGACCGTCCCTGCATTCCCGCTTCCCATGAGCTCCGACCACCAGAGCTCCGTATGCAGCATCGAGTTCTCGCACCCAGACGTGTTCCCAGACTCGGACTTGGAACGGCACCATGAGGCCCTCGCGCGTGACCTGGGTCCTCCGACGAGCGCTGCTGGACGCTGTTCCGGTGCGGCACAAAAGGACGAGCTGGTGCACTGACCAGGAATGTGATTCCGGGGACACGATCTTTAGTTGATGAAGGTCACGACGACGGGCGGTACAAATTGGACCCTCTGCGTTTGTTCTGCATTGCGTATCATGATTTCTCCCTCTTCGTACACTTTCGTTTTCACTGAAGAGGCCTGCATCAATAGGGCATTTATTGTGTTATATATTAACAAACCCTGACCAGCTGCACCCCAGGTGTATGATCTGGAGGATAGGTCGCACGTTAGTAGGCGCTAAGCACGCGCCAGCGCGCAAAGTTGAGTTGAAGCCTTTGGGCACCTCCGTCATAACGGATTGCTTCCATATAGCCCACTACATACTCGACAAATTTTGGCCTATAACGTAGTGAGGTACGAGCGTAGGGTTAGGGTGCGGTCTATGCATCAGCGGTGGCAGTGTTAGGTGAGGAGAACCTCTTTCTCCTCGACTGCCACCTGCTGCCCACGCTGAGAGCAGTCCAGCGTTGCGGGCTTTTCTTTTCTCATCGTATCTACCAACACGCGCTGTATCTCTGCTGTTCACTCTACCCAAAGCAACTTCAGGCCACACATGCCGCCACGTATCACACAAGACCCGCACTTGGTGCAACCCCCCGACTTCGAGTCGGAACAATTCCGGGCGCTTTACGCCACCTTAGCCACCGCCGAGCGCACAGTGGACGCTATCATAGCCGACTCCCAAAATGCTTGGACCCAGAACAACGACGCGCAAAGAGTCGCGTGGAACGCCCAGGTCGAGCAAGACCACGCAGAAGAAGAGGAAGCTAGGGCAGCTCAGGAGCAAGCAAAGCAAGAGGCCGCCGAAGCTGAGAAGCGTGAGAGGGAGAACAAACGGCCCAAGATAAAATCCTTCACCCCGAACAAGACGGTCGGGAAGTTGTCATCTCGTCGACCTTCCCGCTATGCGATCCACAAGATCGAACAACTCGAGTACGTTGAGCTCTACTATTTCACCAAGGAGGCCTGTCTTGAGGCCGAGAGGACGGAATACTCAGTGGCGAGGGGCACCTTCACCCTGATGGCTGACGGAGAGAACGTGCTGGCAAAACCCGCCGCTGCGTACAAGCCATCCACAAAGGTCGTCCAGGATGAGAACCTCGAATGGCGCCAAATCATCAAGGCGAAGGACTACATGCTGGAGGCCATGGTGGATGCAGGCTGGCCCGAGGAACACGTCATGGCCCTTGGTGTATTCTTTCTCGAGCTCGACAAGCACCCAATCAGCGACCTAGAGGGGGGAGAAACCGCTGTTCTACTGTACCAGGCGCGCATCCGCCGTAGGTGGATGGAAGACCTCAAGAGCACCAATGACGAGGAAGTCTTCGACATCAGTGTTGTCAATGACAAACGGCTGGATGAAATGTACAGCGAGGTGCTCAACCTCCGTCAGGCCCAAGGCATTAAACGGTCAGTCACCATTTCATTCACAAGCTGAGGGGCATGCAGCTGACAACATCTCACACCGCACTGTCATTAACCCACATCTCATCTTTGCGCCCCTGTGCTCATCATGCACACATGCCGCGCACCCTCACGCACCCCCCCCGCACCCATAACCTGCACCCATACCTCCACACCCATAACCCGCACCCATACCTCTGCACCCATAACCCGCACCCATACCTCCGCACCCATACCTTCTGCACCCATACCTCTGCACCCATAACCTGCACCCATAACTCGCACCCATAACCTGCACCCATAACCCGCACCCATAACCTGTGCCCGTAACCTACACCCACGCCCCGCATCCACGCGGCCCCATATCACACCCATGCTATGTGTCTATATGTCCTCTCCACCTATAATACGTATCTACTTCCCTATACCTACGAGCTTACTCCTACTCCTCTGCATTTCCTTTCATTACTCCATGACTCCGGCTCATTACCGTATGGTCTGCGATCGGTTATTCTTGTGTCACATAATTGCACATCCACATTTAATATTTAATGGTTAAATACTACACTGTACAACCCGGCTGGTCTCCTTGTACTGACATCCACTTGCTACCCACATTATCAGGCTCGAAGAACAGCTAGCCAGATCAAACCTCTCTAGAGGGATAAAACGTGACCGCTCCCTGTCCCCGTCCCCGGAGACGGAAGGAAAGCATCGTACTACTCAGGCCAAAAGCAAGC